>JAOYRS010000007.1:9895000-10169660 GCA_032432895.1 Dryadula phaetusa | reverse complement strand
TTAGAATCAAAGTATTTAGAAATCAGTTAAAATAAAACATATAATATGAAAGTTATCTATATGCTTTTAATGTTTACTCATGTTCTACTTGAAATGGCTAACCAACTTATTTTAAAATGTATTTTATCCATTATAACTTACAATAATTAAAAAGTAATAAAAGCAGCATGGTAATTTAACAAAATATCTGAATGGGATAATAATAATAATACAATATTTAAGAGATTGTACTTGATGTCCTTGCCAGAACAAGCAGAACTAGTATAAAAATAACATGGTTTTTGAAGTTTTTTTAAACTGTTTATTTGTATTATTTTTCGATGTATATATTGGGTTTTTATAAGTGTTTAGCTCGATACCTGGTTATGCACGTTATTTTTTTGAATTAATCTGTTTTTTATAATTCACAAAGGGTCTTGCAAGATAAGCACTAAGTTTTACCATATTTATTTTACTTTTTGTCTAAAATACAGTACTAGTACTAGTATCCTTTTACAGTAAGGGAGCTAGAGGGTCACAACTCTAATGAAAAAACTTATTTTTCGGTATATTTTAAAAATATACTATGAAAGATAGAGAATAAAAATATATGATGATGAATATAGATATATAAAAGATAGAGATTAAAAAACAATATAATTTTTGGAAAGAGACTTATACAACCCCTGAATTGAAAATTAATAAAAATATATTAATTTCAACATTAGTTACTATTAAATGTAAAAGGTTTATATAAAATATATAGAAAAAAAGGCAGTTGAAATCAATAACAAACAAGTATGAACAATATTTCGAAAAACTCAAGTTATTCCAATAAATATGTTATCTACAAACTTTCTTTACTTACTAAATATTTCTAGCAATGTTTATGGTTTGCCTTATATGCGAACGCGTGTGTATAAAATAATCATTTATCTGTTTTAAAATAAATTATACAGTTGACTACAAAATGTCGATTTCTTGATAGGTATCGGTAATATTCTAGTATTTTTGTAGGTATTCGTCAACGAGAAAATAACTCTAGAATCTTGAAAAAGTTTTAGTAATCAGACAAGTACTTAATAATTTAATATTATTATATCATTAAAATTCGTAAGTAAGTAAATATTATGTAAAAAGAAGAATGAAAGAAAGATGTATGGAGTAGAGATGATATCTCTTCGTCCAATATGCGGAGTCAGCTTAGCTGACCGTATATGCAGCGAGGAGATACACAGAATGGCAGGTGTAAGCGGAATGTCACAGTAACAATCAAGAAGAATGCTCAGGTGGTTTGGGCACGTTGAGAGAATGAGTGATGAAAGAATGGTTTGAAAGATTTATGAAGCCAAGGTGAGTGGTATGAGAGGTCGGGGAGACCTCGATACTGGAGGAAAGTCACGTAAAAAGCATGAGGACCCCCCAAAAGGCATGTATGAAGAGGATAATGACGAGGATAATGATGTGGACGAGGCGAAAGATGTATAAAAAAAAGAAAAGAAGGTTTATATCGGGTGGAAATTGGAGAAGTGCCATAATAACAAATGTCCTCTGCTACACACAGACGATACGCGAGGTTTCGTGGATTAAAAAAAAATATAAAATTAAATTACGTATTCATAAATTTACTGAACTAAAAAAACTTTTTATTTAGCTTCGCGCTCTTATCCCACATAGCAGGGTAGACAAGAAGTACGTAGTGTCAAGGCAGATTGCACTCTGCTTTCCACAAATTTCACCGAGCATTGGTATACCAGAGTAAGGAAATGAAAATAATTTAAATATAATGTTCCTCCCAATGTTTATCAAACCCACAACCGATCGTATTTACATCCAAACGCCGTACCACTGCGCCTCGACTGGTTTAAAAAAAATAAAATAGAAAAATGCTATGTTTGAAGATAAACAAAAAAAATAATATAGTTTAAGGAATTCTATTCTTTTCATATCAAATACAATAGGATATGATCCAATATTTTTATCAGTATAATTTATTTTATCAATGCATTTGCGTAAGAGATTAAATATCGCTTGCGGATTTCTTGTGAATGTATATTTGTATTTAGTTCAAGGATCATCTTCTACTTAAGGTTAAGCTAAATATTGTGCTTCAACTTATTATATGGTATATTGTTTAATAGAGAGTGGTTCGAGAGGTGGGGGAGAGACCACAGTTGTTCAATGATATAGAGGAAGGTCACGTGTAAAACATGAGGGACACCCGGAAGGCATGTGTAGGAACCCCGTCCTCTTTGACGACTCTGCTAGGGATAAGCGTGAAGCTAAAATAGAAAAATAAAGACATACGATAGAGGCATTTTTTATTGATTCAATCTTGTCTTCACAGCATAATGAAAATATTTTAATATATATACTATATATATATATATCTATATATATATATATATATATAGTATATATATATATATACATACATAAATATTATATTAAAACTACCCGAACCGGACAACAACAGGATAACTCTGAGCGCACAAGGAGCATTGTTAATCAAGAATACCATAGCTGTGTAGTAAGTTAGTAAGTATTTAAAAATTAAAATATACGCTTTATTTTTTTTAGCGTGAACGCTTTATTACTTTACCTGACTGATTACCTCAGCCAAAAAGGACGGAGCACTAAACACACGTTACGGTACCCCTTTCGCCTTGTCCACAGTCATCAACCTCTTTATATGTCCTTCGGGGATTACGTGACCTTCCCCTATTATCATGATATCGTGTTTCAAAGGTCAACAGAGTTCACCCCCGAGGACTCTCTTGTTTGTAGAATTAAAAAACACATTTTTATAGATAACATTAAATAATAAAGTCTGCATAAGGCAGACAAATTATTCATAATATTTTACGTGTTTATCACAATTCTGATTTCTGACTTCGTATTGTTATTAATAACAAATTTATCTTTACATGTGACTCTACAAAAACATATATTAGTCGAACATTTGTATTAACAAATCATAATAAAATTATATATTACAATTTATTAAGACAAAAGTAATTATCAGTTATATAATACGTCTTATGTAACTCATTTTTAAAATCGACTGCCTTATATGATCATATATATATAATATCTAATATCTATATTATATATATATCTATATATATATTGACCTTGTTTATCTAATTAGTTTTTATACAAGCTGTAGAGATGCATTTGAAATAGATAATAAACAGGCTAGATTATAAGTTGAGTCTCGGTATTACAAAATCTTATAAAAAATTACAAAGCTCAGGAAAAAAAGAATCCCCGTATAGCAGGGTAGACAGAAAGTACCTCGTATCAATATCCTCTGTACTTCACTTTCCACGAAATTGAGACATTGCGTGTTGAGTAGTGAAACTCATCGCCGCCCTTGTCCTTTTACAGAGCAAGAAAGTAAAAAATTTAGTATACACTCACCGAGTGGGGATCAAACCCACAACCGATGTATTACAGTCAGACGCTGTCCCACTGCGCCACGACTGGCCCAAAAAAGAATATATCGTAAATAATACAAAAAACAAAGGGGAAAATCGTTTTTTAAAAACAACTATCAGTGAGATGTGTGCCAGCTTAACGTACGCACTTCTCCACCATCTAGTTCTTAAATTCGTGAAAACTCGCTGGCTCGTCGCTCGTCGTCATTTCCTTGCATTTATTGTCTGTGAGCTAGTGTAATGAAATAATGCCAAAGCCTAGAAAATAAATTCGAGCACAATATAATAGCATATACTTTACAACACACAAAATAGAAAAATACAAAAAGCAAAATACGTATACTACTATGAAATATATGCAAATATAAGTAATCTGATACAAACAACCTTTTTTAAAATGGCCCATAACGTATCAGTGCATATCAAAAGTATTAACATATAACATATATGTGTTAATATTTTTGATATGCATAATATATGTAACATAAAGACATTTATTTTATAACTAGCGAAAAAATTATATTTTACTATTATATTATCACAATAAATATCACTTTAAATAATGAATAAACATTGTATATTTTGTGATCGTATATATATATATATATATATATAATATATATATATATATATATATATATATATATTCAATATATATATATACCTATACATATATATCTATATACATATACATATATCATACAATATTCCAGAACTAATATTTTTTTTTAGATAATCGCTTGGTTACTTACCTTTATTATCATTTATAGCAATATTTTGATGGATATTTTTTCTGCAATGTTACTAAATTGCAAAGAACTTCCAAGCATAGTGCTTTTATATCTATTATTAAAGCCACCATGGCTGGCAGGGAGAAACTTATACCCTATGACGCTGCGCAGAGCGTGGCGTTGAGGCGCCAGGCTGCACACTCCTCTAACGTGAGGGGCCGCTCCTTCGAGGCAGTCGCCGACAGTGTGGCAGCGAGCATCGGGCTCCCTCCCTGCCACACGGCACAAGTCCACCTCGAAGCAACCATGCCCGTGAGGACCTGCGCCATGCGGTAGGTCAGGTCGCCAACACTGGCGGAACCACCGGCACGAACTGCATTGATAATCCTCAGGCTGGCGGATGGTATTGCCAGCCGGGACTCCACACGCTGGCACTCCGGCTTCCCGCATCTCCTCTGTAGCGCTCTACCAGTTCACCAGACGTTGTTCCAAGGACGCCACGGCAATAGACCGACGCCAGGGATTGCACATCCAGGTCCCATGGCAGGCACTCCAGCCAGCACGCACACACCTGAACGGAGATGGTCCAGTTACTCCTGCATCGCCCGGATGGCCATGACCCTTCTGCACGCGCCGCAGCAGGGTGATATTTTGCCGATCCGTCCGCCCACACGGGGGCACCGTAGAGGGCCATCGACCTGACCACCCCGGTGAAAAGTTAGTGCACCCAACCTAACTTCGGCGAATGATTCTAAGCAACATTTTATGAGGAACGAATTCCTCGAGCACACCATGATCAGAAAGGAAGACATGAAAGAAAACTTTAAGACCTGTGAGAATATCAGAAGGACCTTCGAGCTTTGTATTTTGCAAATTCAGGAGCTTATCCCGATTCTCTGATCATTTGTTTATATCAATATTGAAGTCTCCATTATTATTGCTTGCTTGTGTTTTCCAATTGTATTTCGTAAGGTGTTTATGTTAGTATCTCCTGAATGGTATACTAAGCCAATATCTATATCTAATCTATATGGATTCATAAGTAGTTCGTCTTTCAGTTTCGCTATCAACATTTAAGTGACAAGTTAACTGTCATTTCGGTCTCACGTACAAACAGAGTATTTTGATTCTTGGTTATATCTCTGATTGTAGACTGCTACGTAGGATAAATGTGAAAACGTATTTTTAAATATTTCAACAATTCTGTTTAGACATTGGGATGGTTCTTCGATTTAGAACAATACTTTTGTAATGACGAATTTTATCTTTATGCTTACCATTAATAAAGAAATATTGATATCAAGCCATTTCACAAAGAAGTTTAAATGCCGAAGTGTTGCTCTCTGCATCTTTGTCATGTCAAAATTGGTCCAACCTTTGTGGAGATTAGCGAGAAACAAACGGACACACAAACATTAATTGCACAAAATGTAACATTGCACAAATGTAATTTTGTGCAATTAATGTTTGTGTGTCCGTTTGTTCTCGCTCATCTCCACAAAGGTTGGACCAATTTTGACATGACAAAGATGCAGAGAGCAACACTTCGGCATTTTAAACTTCTTTGTGAATGGCTTGATATCAATATTTCTTTATTAATGGTAAGCATAAAGATAAAATTCGTCATTACAAAAGTTATTGTTCTAAATCGAAGAACCATCCCAATGTCTAAACAGAATTGTTGAAAATATTTAAAAATACGTTTCACATTTTATCCTACGTAGCAGTCTACAATCAGAGATATAACCAAGAATCAAATACTTCTGTTTGTCGTGAGACCGAAATGACAAGTTAACTTGTCACTAAATGTTGATAGCGAAACTGAAAGACGAACTACTTAGAATCCATATAGCTAGATATAGATATTGGCTTAGTATACCATTCAGGAGATACTAACATAAACACACTTACGAATACAATTGGAAAACACACGCAAGCAATAATAATGGGAGACTTCAATATTGATATAAACAAACGATCAGAGAATCGGGATATAAGCTCCTGAATTTGCAAATACAAAGCTCGAAGGTCCTTTGATATTCTCACAGGTCTTAAAGTTTCTTTCATGGTCTCCTTTCTGATCATGGTGTGCTCGAGGAATTCGTTCCTCATAAATGTGCTTAGGAATCATTCGCCGAAGTTAGGTTGGGTGCACTAACTTTTCACCGGGGGGTCAGGGTCGATGGCCTCTACGGTTGCCCCCGTGTGGCGGACGGATCGGCAAAACTACACCCTGCTGCGGCGAGCTGCAGAGGGTATGGCATCGGGCGATGCAGGAGTACTGGACCATTCCGGTCAGGTGGTGTGCCGTGCTGGCTGGAGTCCTGCCATGGGACCTGGATGTGCAATCCCTGGCGTCGGTCTATTGCCGGCGTCTTGGAACAACGTCTGGTGAATGGTAGAGCGCTACAGGAGGAGATGCGGGAAGCCGAGTGCCAGCGTGGGAGTCCGGCTGGCAATACCATCCGCCAGCCTGAGGATTATCAATGCAGTTCGTCCGGTGTTCGCCAGTGGTTGGCGACCTGACCTACCGCATGGCGCAGGTCCTCACGGGGCATGGTTGCTTCAGGAGGTACTTGTGCCGTGTGGCCAGGGAGGGAGCCCGATGCTCCGCTGCACCACTGCGGCGAATGCCTCGAAGAGACGGCAAGCTCACGTTTAGAGGAGTGTGCAGCCTGGGCGCCTCAACGCCACGCTATGCGCAGCGTCATAGGGGATAATTTCTCCCTGCCAGCCATGGTGGAGGCCATGGTGGCTTGCGAGAGCTCGTGGGACGCGGTCGGCCGAGGCGGAGGAAAGGGAGAGGGAGGCCTCTTCCGAATTCTCCATCCGCCACACGACCTCCACCTTCCGCCTAATCGGCCAGAGGGTGGTCAGCTTGGGGAACCTGATTACCTATTCACCTGGCCGAGTAGGCGCGCGGTACTCTGAGCAGGCCATCGAGGGTGACCCACCATCCTTGAACTCCACGACAGTTCGGAAGGATCATGATGTGCCCGAGGTCCCGACTAGTGATGGTCGAGGAGGAGCACCGTGAGGTTTTAGTGGGTAAACGGGGCGGCATACATCTGCAATACGGAGTCCCACATAACCTGTCCCGAGTACCCAATTGGGAAAGTATCATTAATGCGATTTCTTCACCATTAAAAAATTGTACTAACTTGACCTTTATCAGCTTTTATTTGGATTTTATAAGTTCAAAGAAAAGTTCATTCGATTACTGTGTGTCATCAATTGTTATTAACTAAGCTTAAACGTTATGGAATCCAATATAGGCTTCTGGGTCTATTCCAATTTACTTAAGTAATAGATCTCAGTCAGTTAAAATAGATGAAATCTAAAGTTAATGCTACTTTTCATCTGTGGCATCCCACAGGAATCCATACGAGGTCTTCACACCTGTGTAACACTAGAGTGATTTGACTCTAATTATTGTCAAGTAACATCATAACATGCTATGTATGTATGTAATAATATTCCGATAAAAATGTATAATCGTTCCAAGTCATAGCACCACTATGGAGCAAGAGTCTTACGAATAATACTTGACATTTGACCTTTCGTTGACTAACTTGATACATGACACTAAATGATAAATGAGCCAACGTTTTTTTTTCGGTGTATATTTTGAAAATTTACTTATAATATCTACAATTTCTTAGTGAAATCCCGTAAAATGTGAAAAACTTTAAACTAAACAAAACAATACGTAAAAAGGCCTATTTCACGACCACTACCTTACTCCTACCGAAACTACAGTGTTTCCCAATAAAGATGATAGGATTTTTGAAAGCTCAAAGCCGCCATTTTAGTTGTTTAACATTTGACATTTGTGTTGTTTTGTGTTTAGTAATGTTTTCCATTAGTCATGAACAAGTTCACGTTACCTCAACGTTGGAAATTGTCCAATTTTTCTATCAAAATTCGAGAAGTATGACTCTACTCAAAGAGCAATTCGTGCTAAATATGGTCGTCATGATGCACCATGTCTGAGCTCGCTATACGTCGCATAATCCAAAAACTGGAAAGTGAATATTCTTTGCACGATAGTAGACTATCAACACGACAGCGGACAGGCCCGTAGTGAAGAAAATATTGCCGCAGTATCAGCCAGTGTCGAAGAAAATCAAAATGTTTCCGTTCCACGACGTGCACAAGAAATGGGCTTATCCAGAATGACAACCTGGCGAATTTTACGTGTGGATCTTGACCTACATCCATACAAGATTATGTTGGCACAAGAACTCAAGCCAGCAGACCATCGATTACGTCGTGAATTTGCTGATTGGGCGCTTGAAATTATGGAAACGGACACTGAATTTCATAGGAAAATCGTCTTTTCAGATGAGGCTCACTTTTGGCTCAATGGTTATGTAAACAACAGAATTGTCGTTACTGGAGTGAGTCAAATCCAAGTGTGGTTCATGAACACCATTACATCCTGAAAAATTGACTGTTTGGTGCGGATTATGGTACGGTGGAATCATTGGCCCGTACTTTTCAAAACGACGAAGGTCGTACTGGGACTGTCAATGGTGACCGTTGTCGTGACATGTAGAACGATTTTTTTTCCTGAAGTATATGAAATCGATGCAGATGACATTTATTTTCAACAAGATCTGCGACCGTAACAAGGATTTATTACGTGATAAGTTTGGTAAGTCGGGCTATTTCTCGCAACGGTCCTTACGTTGGCCACCAAGATCATGCGATTTAACACTCTTGGACTATTTTTTGTGGAGGTATGTTAAATCTCAAGTGTATGCCAATAAACCAGCTACGATTCAAAACCTTGAACGCAACATTCGAGCGACTATAGCGGCCATACCAGCCGAAATGCTGCACCGAGTCAGCGAAATTGGACCGATCGTAATCACCAGTGCAAAAACAGTCGTGGCTGTCATTTGAACGATATTTTCATAAATAGCAAAAATTTTTCTATTAAATAAAGCCATTGAGCGCGAAACTCGAACATATATTACATGTTTTATTTCAATTTCAAAACATATTCTTCTTATTAAAATATTTGTAAATAAAATAAATAAATCAAAATCACCTGATGAAGCGATGTAGATTGATAAGTAATAATTGATGAATTATCCTGAATACAATACAATCTTAAAAGTTTATTATAAAAATATTGTATAATCTCTCAGTAAATTCTAACTTTATATTTAAAAATAATTTCCTTATTCTTACTAATGGTTAATACTACCCATTAATCCTGACTAATGTTAAATTAGTAAGCTTTAAATATTGTTTCTCATATAAACGACTATACTGTGTCTTTTTTAAAATATCTATAAACCTTTTAAAAGTCTGGTATTTGAAAGAAATAAGTAAAGAACAAAATGCAAGATTAGGGAAGAAGGAAAGATTTTAGAACAATGAGGCGGTCGTGGCGCAGTGGACAGCGTCTGACCTGTAAACGCGATCGGTTGTGGGTTCGATTCCACTCGGGACAGTGATTATAATTCAATTATTTTCACTTTCTCGCTCTGGTAAAGACAATGTGCGGCGTTGAGTTCTACCATTCAAACGCAATGTCTCGAATTCGGTGGAAAGCGAAGACACCTCCGTGTGTCTTAACACTAGGTACTTTCTGTCTACCCTGCTATGCGGGATAATAAGCGTGAAGCCGAAAAAAAAATTGAGGTGGTATATCTAAGAAGTATGTGTAGTAGAGATGGAAGATATGAAATGGAAGTGGAAAGGCGTATTGCTGCCGGTAACAGGTTAAACGGTGTTCTGGCTGCATTGATGCGACGGCAAAACATCATCATACCTGCACGTCTTGCCGTTCACAATGCGGCACTGATATTGACGTTGTTATACGTGATACGTGTGTCAAGAGAAGAATGCAAGAAAGATGAATGCTGTTGAACTGCTTTCTCTTTGCCGGATATGGGAATCTGTTTAGCTGGTCGTATACGCAGCGAAAACATTTGTCGAAGGACCGGCGTAAGCGTGAATGTTAAAACAAGAATGAAGGAGCCCGTGCTCAAGTGGTTTGGGTAAATTGAGAGGATGTGTGATAAAAGCACGGTAAAAAAGATTTATGAAGGAAAGGCTCACTGGTACGAAAGGTCACGGAAGACCTCAGAAGAAAAACACAGTATCAATGATGCTGGAGTAAGGTCACGTAAAAAGCATTAGAATCCCCCGAAGGCCATATGAAGAGGTTAATGACCACAAAATAATCGGCGTTTTTCGCCTAATTAAATAGGTGCTAAAATGCCTCGTGTCTTACTTTACAACCTAGTATTTGCTACTATTATATAAGTACCCCTATTATAATTACCAACGCTTATGCTATTATTATGGATGTAAATGTTTTAGTATATTTTATAAAATAAGGTATAATTGCATCTATTTAAGTTATTTTCCTAAGCAAGGTTTATTTTTTTAGCTTCACGTTTTTATCCTCAGCGGGGTAGTCTGAGACGACGGAGCGCCAGACGCTACGGTCTCATACGCATACGTCTTTCGCCTCGTCCACAATCATCAACCTCTTCATCCATGCCCTCCGGGGGATGCATGCTTTTTCACTCATGCTTTTTACGTGATCTTCCTTCAATATCATTGATACTAATTTCGAAGGTCAACCGAGGTCTCCGCCGACCTAATTAAATTTAATTTAATTTATTTGTTGCTTTTTAGTTTACTTTTTAAAGTTTATTTTCATTAAAAAATATTTTTACGATGATTTGAATTTTTTATTGATTCCACATAGGGCCTTGCATGCTAATAGCGAGTGAATACTTTCGGTGCACAACGATGTAACAATTATGTATAAAATATCAATTATTAATGAAATAAACTGAATTCTTAATATTTGTACAGGTGTAAATTTACAATTCTTTTTACATTATTTAATAATTTAAAAATAGATACCATAAAATAATTAGTATATTATGAAGCAGTCTCATGAAACACCTTTACAAAATTTTCATATTACGAATGGATAATGTATATTAAAATATGATTTTAACCATCGAAACATTATTTTGGCAGTCGTGAAAAATGAATGTTGAGGCCAGGCGTAAACGTGACCGCCGACTGTAAACGTGATCGCTTATAGGTTCGATTTCCACCCGGGGAATATTTAAACTTATTTTCTTTTCTCTTCTCTGGTAAGACAAAATGTGGTACTGAGCTCGCCATACTGCATGTGGTTGCTTGATTTTGGACGAAAATCAGTCAACGGAGTGTATGGATACATGTTTGCCTTTGGCTATCCTGCTAGAAGAAGGCTTCCCTGCGGGAAGGTATAATTACTTTAATTTCCTCGCTCTAGTAAGACGAAGCGCGGCCTTGATTTCCACCACTCAACATGTTATGTCTCAAAATCGGCGGATAGCGGGGTACGGAGTGTCTTAACGCTAAGTACTTTTTATTTACCCTAGTATGCGAGAAAGAATTTTGAATTTTGATTTTTATTTTCAATTCTGTAAATAGCAATTGTTTTATTTTAAATCTTTTTATCAATAGACAAAAGACTGATCCTAAAATCATACACGCCTCTACTATAAGAGTATGCTGTAATAGACTGGTGGAACCAGTTATATCTTGTAACATAAACAGTGCCAAAGTATTGATCCGATTTATTCTTTTAATTAGTGTGTATAATGCAATTATCATTATTCAAACTGACCTTCTCTATAACCGTTAGTCTTTAACCAATCTAAAGTACTTGGAAAAACTTAACAAAGTCATAACATTTTTAACTTTGAGTTGTATTATGTATTTGGTTTTTTTAACATTTCTAATTCCTTTTCAGAAAATTCAGTAATGTAATGCTACATTTAATGCTTGAAACGCTACCTTACATTCCGCAAATCTTTTCCAGAAGTTAACCAGTTTTGACTTTCTATCCATCAAAACGGTAAAATTGCTGATACAAGTGATTCGGAGCAAAACAATAGTTTTCCAATACAAGTAAGGTCATTAAACATGTCCTATGCAATACCCAATGCCTGTCAAATACTACCTTGGTTTTGGCCTTGATACCAAATGAATTGGATTGAAGCAGTGCAAGATGATATATGTGAAGGCACTGAAAATCTGATATTTTATCTGATATTTTCGCCAACATTCCCAGTTATTCTATGGTCTACACTAGCGGTAAATAAGGGCGAAGATGTGTCAATACCGCAATGGTGCCAACTGGCGTACCTTTTGAATTTAAACGACTGCTGTTCCCAGTGCCGCTTGTTTTCGTTATGACTATAAATAACTCCCAGGGTCAACCGGTATCCAATTATTTTAAATATTAAGTAAATGTTTGCTGTATGGCGCCTTGACGGTCTAAAGTGTCAAAAAACATGACATTGTTGTGTAAAAATAAATCTTTAAAAAAATGCTAAATGGTTTTAGGTGCTCTACATTCTGGCTTTCAGACAGGATTTTTTTCTTACTTCCTTGATCTCTGGTTTTATGATTTTCTTTTATTTATTTTTTTCACTTACTTTTTTATTCCATATAGACAGAAAGAAGGTACCTAGTAACAAGACATTCCATATTCTGCTTTCCGTCGAATTTGAGACATTGCGTGTTGAGTGGTGGAATACATCGCCCCACTTTACCTACAATATATTATTTATTTTATTGAAAGTTAAAAATATTTTAATCATTAATAAAAGATTTCATCTGTATCTGGATTAGTTGCCTGTATTTCGATATACAGCGCCAATCCCCTAAATTATATTAAATAATCATTATGTAAGATAATGCGAGGAAATGAAAATAATTTAAATATAATCATTCCCCGAGTGGGAATCGAACCCAATCATGTTTACAGTTAGAACATTAGTTTTATATTAAATAATATTAAATGTTATGTAAGTTTAAGCAGACAGTACGTCGTCAGCCAATCGCAGTCCACTGCTGGACATAGGCCTCCCCAAGTTTGCGCCAAACATCCCGGTCCTCCGCAACCCTCATCCAGCCCGCTCAGACAGTATAGCTTACCCGAATACAGCTGGTGTCTTAATACTCAGAAAGAGTGTTATTTAATACAAATAATAATTATTGAATAGGTCGTTGTGAACGAAGGACGCGTACTAACATTTCGCTACATACACAAAACGTTCAAACATAATTACAATTGTAAATTGATATTATATTATGAAGTGTCATTTTCTAACATTGTATTGTTATAATTTTAACTTCTACAACTAAGCAATTCTATTTAGGAACATTTAATGATTTTTTAGTTATGTAATTTTATATGTATTATTATTTAGTTTGTTTTTTATTAAAAGATACAATCGTATGGAATATTTATATGTAACGTTAGTTTTAAGCATTTAGTATATCTAATGAAGGTGAATATCAGAAATGAACTTATGTTTTAGGTCGTATAACTTTGAACTCAACTTTCAATGTAAACGGCTGGTAAACAGAAATAATATTTTATTATTTTTAAAATTTTATTCCGCACTTATTTAGAAAACATTTTAAAAAAATATATAAAAATGTCAATGCAGCAGGATTTGAATCCGTGATTCCTGGACATCTTCCAAGCGCTCTGCCCACTAAGCCACACGTTAAAGATGCTGCTGTGTCGAGATTTTTATACACTTGTAACAATCCATTTTTTAGTTAGCATCTCTATAGAGAGATTTTGTTATTTTTACAAATGCTTTAGTTTAAGCAAAATCATAAAACCCACGCAAACAAAGTGGCGGAGAAAATCTTTTTACTATTTTGTTAAGTATGTATAAACGATACGAAATGACACTAATACAACATTTTTTACAATTGTTATCTATCTTGAACGACTGCATAAAGGTTGATGGGACTTTCACTATAGTTGATGTAACAAGGCGTTTATAAGACTATTTTTATTTGTTTTTTAGCTTTACGCTTTATCCCATTTGGATAGTCGGAGAGAACGGAGCACTAAACGCATTCTTCTTATAAAGAAGTTTGTGACCATAGTCATTCTATGGTCACAAACTTCATATATGCCCTTCGAGGGGTCTTCATGCTTTTGACGTGACCTTCCCTCATTATCATTAATACTATATTTTCAAAGGTCAACCAAGGTCTTTTCCTCTCACCTTTGATTCATAACTCTTTCTTACCATACTTTCACTTATCCTCAACGTCGCTCAAACCACTTGAGTGCGTTCTTTTTTATTTGAATAGCAGAATGACATTAGCTTACGCCTGCCATTCTACGAATCTCTTTGCTACATCACAATCAGGTAAACGGATTCCGCATGTACGGCAAAGAGAGCGCATCTCTAAAATATTCATCTTTTGACATACTCACATCTCGCATACGTATAATAGCATCGGAATCAGTACTGCATTATGAATGGCAATATGCACAGCTATGTTATTAATACAGCCAGAGCAGTGTTAATCCTGTAACCGGTAGCGATACGCATTTCACGTCCATTTTGAAGGTTTCGTCTCTACTAAACATACTTCTCAGATATACCACCTCATTCACTTATAATATCTTTCTTTCAATGTTTATCTTGCATTTCGGTCTTCCCTTATCTCTTTTAAATAAAAATAAATAGTTTTACTTGCATCCAGATCATTATTTTCTTCATTATCTTTCAGAATGGTGACCAATGCCTGTAAATCGCATTCCGATGCGTCATCTGCGTACGCAGTTCACAGCAGGCAATTAACAGCTAGATCACCTACATTCACTTCTATGTCAATTTCAATCTAAATAATAAAATTGAACGGCCAAGGTAACATATCACATCCCTGTTTTCTACTCGATCGAATATCAAACTGAGTCGATATGCCAGCTCCTACTTGTACACAGGCTGTGTGATCTCGATAAAGAAATTTTACACATACAGCCTGTAACAAAAATTGTATGGGGAAAGTATCTTCCACAATTTCTTTCTTACAAACATATCAATTCCTTTTATAAATCTACAAAAGCACAGAAAGTTTTCATGTTAACAGCTAAAACTTTTACCGTGACCATACGGAGAGAAAAAATATGATTCACACTCACACATACATTCTACAGACTGACGAAAAACGGCAGGATTCACTAATTTCTTGCCAAAAATACTTCACATTTTTATCTGTTTAGATTCCGAGGCGTCTACTTCATCTTTGCTGCAACTAATACGAAGCACAACACAGTGGCCTTTTTAGATATTACCAAGATATTAGACCAATTCTTTCAAATTACTATCTTCTCAACTTTCACTGAAGATATTTCGATATATCAGAACACAACGCTGCGTCTACCAATGACATATTGTTCCTGACGAAGTCCTCTCGTCTCGCAAGCAGTCATTAAACTTCAAGGGGCACTCGAACTGCTGTTGGATTAGTCGGCAGACTGTATAGCATGATATAATATGGGAAAACTTTAAAGCTATTTTTTGGGAGCCTCGGTAAGTTCCCTGCTATGCTTGTGAGCAGGCCGGTTGGTGCGGAGAAGCTTGGGAGTCGTCCTTGACCAGCGGCTGTCAATAACGGCTCAGTTCACGAAGACTAGGAGGGATGTGAGAGCTGCTCTCAGCCTCTTACGGTCGGTTTTATTTTATTATCAAAAAATAAATTACGTCTTAAACAGCTTGTTTTACAAAATATATTTTTACTAGCGACCCACTGTTTGCGGACCTCATTTATCCATATGTAAGTTCATATATCCACTTATGATGTCACCTGTCCACTTATGATTTCATGTAGCCATATACAATACCATTTCTCCACAAGTGATTTTATGTATACGACGTTACCTGTCAACATGACATTTCAAGTATCCACTTATGAAATCACTTGTCCACACGTGTTTTCATGTATCTGCATATGTCGTCACCTGTACTCATGTATTCACATATAAAGACCTAATATTAGAAAACTATATGATTTCCAATTGCTTGTGATAAAACATTTTTGCTAAAATTATGATAATAAGAAAATTATATTTTAATACTAATCAAAGGTTCATTTATTATTGTTAGTGGCCGTGGAAGCATTGTAGCCCACAAACTAATACTTTTCCCTCAACTTGTAAAACATAGTGTGACCCGGTTGTATTCTTCTCTGAGGCAATAGCGCTTGAGAAGAGGAAATGAGAGAGTCTCGTCATCCATCGCTAGAGATCAGGTCACCGGAAAGTGGTTAAGGACCGCCGCCTTCCGCCGTAATAGGACAATTTTTTGAGTTAGGTGCGCGTAGGTCATATCCACGTGCGACTCTGAGCAGGCTGTTGAGGGCGACCCAGTACCTTTAATCTTGTGGCGTATTTTACTCGAGCTCATGCGAGAATAAAGTTTAGTGACGTTCGAGAAGGACATAATGGTTATAGGTTTTAGTGGGTATATAGACGGCCTATGCTAGTCTAAAGCCGTATTACCCGTCCCGAGTCCTCAATCGGGCTAGTATCTTTAACGGATGTCGTCCCGATAAAAGAAGAGTTAGAGTAAAAATAATTTTGTTAAATTTTTCGAGTAAAAAGTTAAGTTTTTTACTCTTTTTTTACATTTTTAAATTTGGTTATGTTTTGATTAATATTTTTTTAATTAATGGTATGTTCAGATCAGAAAGTAAACTGCAGATATTCAGACAAATTTTAATACGATATTATCAAATTGGATAAGAATTATTATGGTAGAAAAAGGTATGAAGAACATGTTCTGATTAGATCAATATATTTGATGTATACAAAGATATGGAATGAAATGCGTGTGTACTGTGCCGGATTTATTGAACGATAACTCCATCTTAGCGAGCCAATACTTTATACAATAATTATTCTACATACTTGTCTAATTACATACATTATAGTTCCCAACTTATTTATTATATATATATATATATATATATATATATATATATATAGTAACTTACACAATATATATATAAAGAAATAACATAGTTAATACTAAATATTTAATAACCTAAGATTTAAATCTATTGACTGGCTTCCTTACACGTTTAGGACGATTATGAGCAAGCTGTGTCATAAAAATCTCAGAAGATTTATACTAATTTTCAATTTTAACGCTATCGTCATTCTTACTTTTTCCCTCATTATTTTAGGTTCATCCTCGTTTGAAATGTTTTCCCGTGTCAGTGAAACGATCTGCTCACTCTGTGTCTTATTATCAGGCTTTACACTTGCTAAAACTAGGACAGAAAATAGCCGATATTCGTGACCTACGTCTTATTTGATCAATGTGCCTATGTGTGAGGAGCCCTGCGGCTTGGCAACTATTGTGGTTTTATGCTAGAAGAATTTATTGAGCCACTGTATCTAAGTCTATATTGTCTCTAGGCCTTCTTTATAGCTCGCTTATATGACTTTTTTAATACATGTTCAACAGCCAAATTTGCTAATCTCATCGAGTTTGACATTAATTTCAATAAGTGCGGTGCAATAGATATAATATTACCACACTCACTCCCACACTACGCGCTTTGCTAGTTAATATTAGAGGCATCTCCGTGGAGTAATGTGTTAATACTTCACTCTAATAATTTATTTTTAATAAGTTTATAAACCCTGTCGCAATCTTCATTCCAAATAGAATCCGAACTTAATAGATTGCAAAGGGGGAGCTAAATTCTTACTCACATTTTTTTATAAAATTTAAATGGTACATGATCATGTCAACAAAGGCATTAAGTTCTGAAATATAAATTTCCTCAGGTGTGTTTATTATGATTTTGACCTTATGCGGACAGGTGTGAATGGCGTCCTTTGTAATAACCTTTACATAATAAATTTATGCTTTTCAAACAAAACGTCAATTTGTTCTTTTCTATTCTTAATCTATTATATTATAATCTACTAAAATAGTTATTTAAATTTTCCATGTGTATGTATATTGTATCAGTTATAATGATATTGTCTAGGAAAACATCTATGTTGTCTAAATCAGGATTTCCTGATTTAGACAACGCTTATTTAAGCGTTCTAACCTTCTCTGAAAAGCGGGTCCAGCCGCTGCCAACCCGTACACTAATCAGTTAGACACGAAAAGGCCCTTATGCGTATTAATAATATATTTCCGCGAATCATCTAGATCAAATTGTATATACGCCTGTGCACATAGATTTTACTAAGTCTATTGCTGCCGTGTAACCAAGTTAGTAAATCATCCAATGTGGATAGTGGGTAACGATCAATACCTATTAGCTCATTTAATGTTTATTTATGATTGGCGCAAATACGAATACTATCATCCTTCTTGACGATCGGCACAATGGGAGTCGCCTAGTCAGAGAGCTTGACTTGAGTGAGGATGTCATCGTCTGCTGGTCAAGTGTGCTCTCCACCAGCTCGAGCAGCGCATAAAACAATGGACACGCGCGCATGAACACCGGCCGCGCGCCCTTCTGCACGTTAATTGTCACTTCGCTGTCCGTAAAGAGCCTCAAACTTTTTTTTATCTTTAAAAACTTTATGATATCTGGAACTAAATTTCTCTAAATAAAGATTACAATGTTTCCCTACAATCTCTTTGTAATTTAAATCGAAAGATGGTAATGGTATTTCTAGTTATTTAATGCATTATCTTCCTATCAAAACAATCTTACCATTAATGATCAATACCAATCTTATTATTTACATCTATTCTTATATTTAACAAGAGGACGGACTCCGATAGGAAATATTTTTTCCCCGTATAATATTGTATACATTTATGTATTTTTAAATATTTAAACTTTTGTATATTTTATTTCTAGCTTAAACTATTGTCACATACACGAGGTGTCTTCTTTTATTATAAATACGACATATGTACATACTCAGAAAATTTACTTCGTGTTCGCCTCCGAAAGCCATGCATTGGAGCAATACACATGATGTGGGGGTCATATTTTCGCCATGGCCTGGCAATACAATAGGATTCTGCTTACATGTGAACTTTCCCTGAACTGTTTTTTCACCATCGCTGCATCTTCCTCGGTCGCCTTCATACGCCTTAATTTTGTAGTATATTCTTTTATTCTATTTTAACTAACATAGAGATATTTTATGCCATTTTTTTACTAATTGGCTTACATTAATATAGCTTATGTTACTCAATAATAATGATGTATTCAAACAAAATAGTTTATTCCTACTATCAATGTTTCTTTTACTCAAACCTAGTCGTTGATATATTCATATCTATAACTTCACTGAACAAATTTTGTTCTTCATCGATATTTTTACTTGTATCGCTTTCATACCGATTATTTACAAAATAAAATTCAATTTCTTGTAAATTTCTATTTTTTGTTTCAGGCAAACAAAAATAACAATATAGGAGACAAAGAAAAGCAATCATTCCTTCAATAAAGAATACTCCATGATATCCAATAAGTGTAAATAGTTTCATGCAGATTTTAATATGGTAAAATTGGAGAACACCTAAAATGCCACTTACTACGAAAATATGAACAGTCTTACCATCTAAAGGTAACAATTCAAGCGTTAATGTCTCAAGTACTGCATAAGTTCCTGCTATGACTATTATAAAATAAAAAGAAAATAGTAAAGTCTTAATCCAAGCCATGACACTATCGGCATTGTCGACAGGCCATATGTAAATACAAGCTGCCAATATAATTAGAATGCAATTGGACACAAGTCCTGTTGTAAATAATAATTGTCTCATTTTAAATCTTTTAACCAAAAGACAAGACATGCTTGACCCCAAAATCATAAATGCATCTACTACAAGAGTATACTGCAAAAGACTGGTAGAACCAGTGATATCTTGTAACATAGATAGGGCTAAAGTATTTATTATTACTTTTCCTCCAACCACTCTGTATAATCCAATTACCAATACTAATATTGTCATTCTCCAATATCGTTTCTGTTTAACCAATCTAAAGTACTTTACTAAAGGTTCTAAAAAGTCGTTATATTTTTCACTATGAATTGTGTCATGAGTCTGATAGTCCATTAACATTTTCAATTCCTTTTCAGAAACTTCAGTCGAAACATGTAATGCTTGAAAGGCTTTCTTACATTCCTCAAATCTTTTTTTAGACGCCAACCAGTATGGGCTTTCTACCCAAAAAAATGGGAGAATTGCTGATGCAATCGTTGGGATGATACCGAGAAGAGCGACAGTTTTCCAATGCAAGAAAGTACATAAAACATGTCCAATAGCAGTGCCCAATGACTGCCCAACACTAGCCATTATATTTAAAGCAAAAGCCCTAATATTTGGAGACACGTACTCTGTTATGTTTACATATGTCACCACTATTATTCCTCCGAAAGGCAATCCACCTATTATTCGAGACACTAAAAGAGTTGTTTTATCTTTTGCGAAGTAGACTAATAACCAGTGTAATATTACAAATACAGATAAAAAGAACAATAATTTTCTTCGTCCATATATATCACTTAGGATACCTACCGTCGCGATGCCAATAAATATTGTGATGTGGATCAGAGAAGCTGAAATATAAAGAAATACCATCTAGATTCAGGAGAGAGAGAGAGAGAGAGAGAGAGAGAGAGAGAGAAATATTATATTCACCCTCTTAAAAGTTAAAACAAATTTAAATCTTAAACTTTATACTCACCTATTAAGGAAATATCATCCTCAGTTAGCATTATTGTTTTGTCTTGGCGTAGAGTATTGATCATGCCTGACATCTGTCCAAATATGTAACCATCGGATATACTACATAACGTTAAACCAGTGATGACAGAAATCTAAAAGTTGAATACGAAAATTTAAATTAGTTCCAGAAATATTTGTTTATATTATTATAATACTCGTTTCTGCATTTTTAATTTAGTTTTCTTCATTTGGTGCTCCAAGTGCTCTAGTGGAGCAGAAATCACTTTGCTAATGTCACGTTGTGTGGAGAACATACAAAGGAGACTGATCGGTAAAAGAGATAATTATTCCGTTATAGATTGCAAATCATTCTGCATTTTATCATAAGGCGCCATTTTTAATGTCTATATACAGAGTGGTGCCGCCTTTCTTATAATTAATAGGTATTCAATATCTAAGGTAAAATATCTCAAGGCCGTATATAAAATGTTATCTGAGTCTCTTTAATAGTTTAGATTATTAATTTCGTGATGTGATGTTGTGTGAGGTGACGTTGTCATCATAAGCCGTCTATGATGTATATACTACTACTTCGATACTGTTAAACGTTGTAATTCATTGCTATTAAATATTTCTTGTAACTAATTTAAATAATTGTTGATTAAACTAATTTGTTTTATTTGATTTTATTTGATTGTAAGTTAATATTATTGTAATTATAGTTTTGTGTAATATTATTGTAATTATAATCATTAAAGATTTGTTGTAATAAAAATCATAAGAAAATTTTTTTAACATCCGATTCATTTTGATGGTTTTTAAATATTTACCTGGAAGTGAGATAGCGAGTATATAAATGAATGGGGTAACGAAAAGGAACCCAAAATAATTAGTTAAGCTTTAACATTTGGCCAAATTGTTTTTCAATTTTAAAATGTCCAGTAAAAAGTATAATATAAATGTATGATAAATATCTACGTCTGTCAATTCGAACCTACATGTACGAATATTTTATTATATACACTTATTTGTAAAACATGATACTTTATATAGTTAAAACATGATACTTTCATTTATTGCGAAATGCCGATTGACAATGGAGCTGAATGCCCCTTACCGCTATTTTAAATAACTTAATTTAAGAATTTACTTATTGAGAACTTGAATTATCTAATATTATATTACAAATATAAATTAAATATTTAATTTTGAGTTTACATGTGTTTGTTTACATGTACAATAGGAAATAGTTAGAAAAATTTCAACTGGAACAACGAATATGCCTTGTAAAGTAAATTTGATTCGATTTCAATTTTATGAAATATCTACTTTATAATTAAATTTAAGTAAAAATGTGAGTAAAATTTTAACTCCAATAATATTTATATATATATATTAATCGAAATTAGATATTATTTTTTATTATGTCTTCGTTCAGAGTGACCTTAATCTTGCTATAAATTGTATAGTATTGTTTTTAAATTTTAAAAAGAGAAAATTATAACTAATTTTTTTTTACGTACTTGGGGGGCTGGCACTGTTCAGCTCTAGCCCACTGAATCACAGCGGAAGTTCACGAAGCTATATATGTTATTCTCGAAATCATCTCACTATCGTTTAAAAAAAATTGATTACTCAAAATCTAGACTGGCTATCGTACTAATATTTAAGGACTCTCCAATCAGCGGTTTAGACTACGTTGAACCGTCACTCATTTAGAAAAATTTGTGATCAATCAAACAAGTGTGATCCAGGGCTACTTACCAATAGTCTAGTAGTAAAGGCGGGAACAGAAACTATGTAGATAGTATGCATTTATATATAATAATGAAAAAAAATCTTACATAAATCCAAAGGTATGCGAACAAAGCTTTCTGATTCAAAATTTGCTTTAAAAATGAATAATATTTATATCTAATAAGTATATATTCAAAAAATATATCACCTGACGAAGTGTTTGGACAGGAATCATGTTGTCAGTTGTTATTTTTATAAATTTGATATTTGAGGTTGTACTACAACTATTATTAGCTAGCTTACTAAATACATCTGTGGAAAAAGAGATAAAAATGTAAATATATAAATAAAATTATATTAGTCTTATTGTATAGTGGCCCGTTCGAGGCTTCACCGGCGTGAACTACATCACTATAATTATATCTAATTTGTTTGTGCGCAAAAACTTTGCCTAATTGTATAGTTTTCCTCATATTCCTGCTACATGATCTATTATATTACAATCAACATCATTGTGGATATAATTATACAATCTTATGCACGCTATCAAAATAAATATAATTCCAACGAATCTTGCAAAGTATAGAACATTTAAAAGTTAGAAGTAGGGCAAATTAGGGTTGCGATACAAAACAGTATAGATAAAGAAAAGCATATTGAAAAGATATTTTCATTTCGAGGCTATTGTTTTAACCCTTAACTTGGTAAGGTACATTAGACTGTACATACATTTCAAAAAAAATTTACTGGTTAAATAATAATATTTTTTTGTTTTGTTTTTATTAAAAATATTACTAAATAATTTAGAATTAGTAGAAAAATATTTTCGTTGTTGCAACACTGAACAACACATGTCAAATTCAAAATGGCTTCGAAACAACAAAGTGTTGGCGGGACCCGGGTAAGTTTTTGCGTTATAAATTACTTTTTAGCTCAAAAACTAATAAAAAATGGTGTGTTATTTGATCTAAAAACTATGTATTACTCAAAAAGTGGTTTTATGCGTTACTGTCTCAATTTTTATGGCCGATTTTGGTTGAAACAAATGTATGTACACTGCACTGCACGTTGCCAATAACGCACTAAAATACTAAAAATGAACTATGGTAACCACGCTGTACATTGCTAAGTTTACACAGTTTTTGTTTTTCAACGAATCGGCAGTTTTTGTTTATTTATTTTTTTACCTTCTCATAAAAACTGTCTGCTTTGAACTTTTTTTTTTCTTTTTCCGCCTGCAGAACTTACAACTAACTCGCGCCCATAATATCTTGGCTTTTTTACCCGCTCAAAACGCATGCTCTGACTATAGTTCCACAACTGATGAGGAAGCAAATGCTTATATACCGCCTTCACCAGATACCTCTGATCCACCTTCAATAGCATCATCACTAGAAGCCCTTAATTTGCTTGATACTTCAACTGACTCCAACAACGAACAGCATGATATACCCATTACTTTACCACTCACACCAACATTTGATGAAGTTTTTCCATCGCCGAATACAAGTAACTACAATGTTATACCCACATTGAACTCCATCCAATCTTTGCCATCTCCTTCTGTTGAACTATCATCTCCCCAGCCTAGCACCAGCGGACAGCAGTTACTACTTACCAGGTCCAAGCGTAAAAAGACAACAAAGACTGTAGTGACCAAAAAAGTAAAGGTTCAGAAATTCGCCCTAAATTATCAATGGTCAAAAGCAGTATTTCGTCACAATGTATCTCTTGAAGAAAACTTATACAATCTCCATCAAACACAAATAGAGACAGTACTGG
The DNA here is from genome assembly GCA_032432895.1 of Dryadula phaetusa. NCBI lineage: Eukaryota > Metazoa > Arthropoda > Insecta > Lepidoptera > Nymphalidae > Dryadula > Dryadula phaetusa. The sequence goes on along the minus strand of JAOYRS010000007.1, from coordinate 10,145,483 downwards.
ATTATTTTTATTTCTTTTTTTCTCCTGACTTAATTACTGACATTGTTTATAATACAAATTTATATGCAGTTGAACAACTAGGTCGATCTATTCAGCTGACAGAAGATGAGATTAAAAGCTTCTTGGCCATTCAAATCATGATGGGTATAGTACAGATGCCAGCTTATACTGACTATTGGGCAAGAAAAACAAGATACCCTCTCATTGCTGATCTTATGCCTCTCAAAAAGTATCAACAAATACGTCGATATATTCATTTTGTTGATAATACTTTGGAAGATTCAGACCGTTATTTCAAGATTCGCCCCCTAATGGAGAAAATACGCAAAAAATTTCTGAAAATTGAAGAAGAAGGAAAATATTCCATTGACGAGATGATGATACCTTATAAAGGTCGTAAAGCAGGTAAACGAAAGCAGTACGTAAAAATGAAACCTAAGAAATGGGGGTTTAAGAATTTTGTCCGTGCGGGTGTTTCGGGTATCATCTACGATTTTATTCTGTATGGTGGCGACGATACCTTTCGTGGACTGACTTTTTCAGAGAAAGAAGCTACAATTGGTTTAAGAGGTATGGTAGTGCTTGCATTGTGTCAAACTATAAAGAAAAAGCCGGCCATTGTGTATGCTGATAACTTTTTTATGTCGCCTGAACTAACATATATTCTGCGGGAAGAATACGGGATCCTTAGTCTAGGAACAATAAGGACTAATCGTCTCAGAGGCTGTCAAGAGTTATTGCCAACTGACAAACAATTAAAAAAGAAGAAACGCGGTTCTAGCGCCCAGGTGGTTTGCAATAAGAATAAGTTGGCAGTCGTAAAGTGGAACGACAATAAAGTGGTTACACTTATTAGCACCTACATAGACTCGTACCCCTTAGAAACAATCAAACGATACGATAAGGATGAGAAAAAGAAAGTAGATGTAGAATGTCCTCAAGTGGTCAAACATTACAACAAACATATGGGAGGGGTCGATTTAGCAGATATGTTGATATCGTTATATAGAACTCCCTTCAAAAGTCACCGTTGGTACTTGGGAATATTTTCACAACTTGTTGATATGTGTATAAATAACGCTTGGCTCCTACATAGAAGAGATGGGAAGAAGACTTCATTGAAAGATTTCAGATTTGAATTGTTTGATGGGTTGTCTAAGTCTAATAGAATAGGAACAAACCAAAACGTTACAGACGATATAGGTGAGAATCTGAAAATCCATAAACCAGTCTCAGTCCGACCAACTGATAGCGTCAGATTTGATAACACAGGTCATCTTCCAGAAGCAGGTAATGAAACAATGCGTTGCAAATATTGTAAGAGTGGAAGAACATCTGTCTACTGTATAAAATGTAACGTATATTTGTGTTTTGTTGTGGGAAAAATAAAACGTAATTGCTTTCGTAATTTTCACCTAAAATAATAAAGAATAATTTAAATATTTCCTCCTTTTTTTGAAATAAATTTATAATAACCTGAATAATGTAATTCATTATGTCCTTGGTAGTGTACACCAAAATGTACAAACAATTTATTTATAATATTTCTGTAAAATTGGCAGTGTACATTGTGATTTACTTAAGTTTTCTCGAAACCTAAGATACCTAGATTTTTATTTTTCTTTTTCTCAAGTTGTCCATTCATAAATTAAACAAAATTTATCAATAATTTCCCTTTTTTTCATATTTTTAGTTCTTGCCAAGTAAAGGGTTAAGCCACAATCGGAGCCTTTATTATACCTATACATAATGAATATCTATACCAGGTAATATAATATATTTTTAAACAACTTTTTGACAAACTCTTTTTTTATAATACATAAGAAGATTAAAAAAAAAAATTATTTAAAAAATTCAAAAGAACTTACCTTACAGTGAATGAAGAAAACAATTATTAATAACTTTTCATTATAATTACAATTATAAAAACAATTATTAATGAAAATATCTAATTAAATATATCAATGAAAAAATAACACGTGCAACTTATGTAAAAGTATTAGTACCAATTGCGAGGATCTGCATACGCGGTATTGTTTGCTTTTTTGTTCAAAACACGTTTTATTTGCTTTACACTAACGTTTATAATTTATGTTTATTCAAATTTTATTGTACACCTACATATATTACCTAAAAATAGTTATCTTTTTAGTGCATTCCAGTTAACAATTTATTACATTTAAACCTAAAAATTAAAATGTCAGATTGTATAATATTTGTTTTGATGTGTTCCGGTTCTATGTCATGTAAGCCAGCTTTCCCTATTCCTATCCATCGGTTCATTCAGAGATTTAGTAGTTCCGACAGTTCTGGCTGTTGAGACCACTCCACTTTTCACTTCCACTGCCATCCTAAGGCTGGAAACGCATCCACGCAGGGACGGGCTCTCAATGGTAAATGTTATATATGATGGACTACTCAAGTGCAAAGTTTCAAGTGATGCACGATTAGTTGCATTTGCCGATGACCTATCAACAAACATATATCATAAAACTGAAGCTGTACTTATCACAAGTAGAAATCAAATGGAGGCAGCCTCGCTGAGGTCGGCAACTACGAGCTTACTACGCAGCTGTAAATTCGCTATCTAGGTATAATGATAGACTCACGCATACACCTTAGAAAATCTATAGAATGTTCTACAGCTAAGGGAGCGGCAGCTGCCACAAAACACTCCTATATGGCGCTCTATTCTAGTCTGATGGTCCCTGAACCTACAAAAGAACATATGTAATATAATATCTGTGTACAGAAAAGTGCTCTCTGTGCAGGTAGTGCATTTCGTATCGTGACTGTGGAAGCAGTATGGGTGATTTCTAGAATGATGCCAATAGAAATCTTGCCTGAAGAACGAAGGAATTTGTACCAACGTGTTAAAGTCAACAAAGCTCATTCCAAGGGGACAGAAGTGAAGACGGGTGAGAGATGTAATAGTATAAAAGATGGCATTTGGTATGAAATACATTAACCAAAGGAACATGGACTCATCGTCTCATACCTAAAATTGAAGCGTGGATAAATCGGAAGCATAGTGAGGTTAACTTTTATCTCATCCAGATGCTTTCTGGTCATGGCTGCGGTTCAAACACTAATATTCCCCGAATGCCTAAACTGCGGTGGCGTAATTGAAGACGCTGAGCATGTGTTTTTAATGCCCACGCTATGAAGAAACCTGCCATTCCTAGAATACTAAAGTTGGTAGACTCATGTGCCCTCGATTATGTTAATCGAAGTCATGCTATCGTCTGCATCCGCTTGGGAAGCAACCAGCGAATATGTAAAATTGTAACTACATAGTATGAAACCACCACAAGAAAATAGCTTTTTGGTTAATCGTGCCCTCGTGAAGGAACGCTCCCGGCCATGCCATGGGAAACTGAACATGAGGATATTTTATTATGTAGAGGCCACCTACAGTCGAGTCAGACATATAGGGTCACAGATCCAGACTTTATGATACAGAAGCGTATGTTTCCCTTGAATTTAAAAAAAAACATAAATATACATTATATAAAATATACATGATACAGTTTACATACAATGTCTGAGAAAGTGCTCTTTAAGATGGAGTTTGAAGATCACACCCGACTGAGACTGCAGACATGACAGCAAAAAATTCACCTTAGTGTTTCGTACAGCACACATATATCTCAAGGAGTTGTTATTACGGGATCAGATGTTTGGCTGTGGAGAGAGTTTATCTTTAAGAACTTAAAACGTTCCTTGAGGTACAAAGGAGTAACGGGATACTAAAGGATAATTGTAGAAAAGAGTGAGAGATTAGCGCCTTTGTTTTATTATCAACCATTTCAATTGAGGACGATATTGCAAAACATGGTCATACGTTCTCAATCTAAAGATAAATATTATTATAATTAGCCCCTTTAGTTTATTAATCACTTGCTGGGCCAGATTTAAATAGCAAGAGCAGGCATAATCAAGGATATGAAGGAGAAGAGAGCTTTATATGAAACTATTTTAACCGGATTATTCGTATACTTTATTATTTGAAAATACATTTTTGGACGTCTGACGTTTCGAGTACTACAGTAGTCCGTGGTCCCAGGTAAACTGAGGTGGCATTCGTCTATCTTTTGATACACTTTTTTTATATGATTTTTTTTATTTGATACAATTTATTTTTAGCTTCACACTTTATCGCTTGCGGGGTAGTCAAAGAGTGCGGAGCGCCAAACGCTACCTGCATACCTCTTTCGCCTCGTCCATAGTCATTATCCTCTTCATACATGCCCTTCGGGGAGTCCTCATGCTCACGTCGATACTGTGTGTTTATAGGTGAACCGAGTTCTCCTCCGACGTCTCGCTTGGCTTGGCTTAATTGCTTCGTGTACTGCCCTGAATTGTATGGTGGATTAGGGATTTTAATTTTTTTATAAGTGGATCCTAGGTGGTAGAGAGTTTCCAATCATCTTCTCTATTGAAATTTTGATGTTTTTGAATTTCAATAGTCATTCTAGGAATTACCTACTTTCCCTAGAGGATATGTGGCTTATAAATCCTGATGTAGTAGTCGGGCTTATTTATTGTATGTTTACATACTGCTGATTGACATACACGCACTGACCCCTGTCAGCCTTACATAACAGCAACAGTTGTGTAAGGCTGCAACATTCCATCACGGGAGCACTAGGGCGCATTTTGCTAGGGCGTCCCTCCGAGGCGACGCGCACCAATGCGTCCCCGCTGGTGTGAGAAGTTTCGATGAATGCGGCGTTGAGGTCCGCCACCCAGCACGCCATGTCCGGGATGGTGGGGAGTGCAGAACAGAGCTACAAATAACTACGTGAAATGTATGAATGATGAGAATATGAATGAATTATTAGATGTGATGGATGAAAGAGATTCAGATGTTGTGTGTGTGACTGATACCAAAAGAAAGGGTAGTAGCATGACCGATTTGCCGGACAATCGAGTCGCCTTCGGGGCGGGAATTCGAAAGAAAGTGAACGAGGGTGTCAAGCTGTAGCTGTGTTATTGTCCTCTCGATTGGTGAGTACAATGGTAGAATATAAAGCGATCCACCCGAGGCTGCTCTGGGTTCGCATCAAGCTAGGGATAACAAGAATATTCTTGTTAGTGGCGTATGCGCCGGTAACCTCAGCTCTGTCAAGTAGAGCAGTTCTGGAAGAGTGTCAGGGAAGTTCTAGGTAGTGGAAGAGGGAACGAAAAATTAAAAGTATGTGATGATTTGAATGGATGGGCCGGAACAAAACGACATGGTTTCGAACGCGTAGTAGGGAAGTGTGGTGATAAGAGAGTAAATGAAGCTGGTAAGCTCATATTGTAATTATGTAAGGAAAAGGATTTGTTTGTGGCAAACACTATGTTTGACCACAAATAAATTCACATGTATATGTACATGGGAACGGATGGAAGAGACAACCATGATTGATCTATTGCTAGTGGATCAGCGATTTCGTAACCAAGTTATGGACACGCGTGAGTTTAGGGGTGCCGACTTAAGAATAGATCACTATCTAGGAGTTGCTAGAATAAGGAGCCTGTTTGCCGGTTGGCGCAGCCGCGCGAGATTGAGAATAATCACATAAGAAGCTGGAAACTTTAGGACCCACTGATAAGAGAGGAATATGAAGACAGGGTTTCGCGGCAGGGTTTCGCCAACCAGTAGAATGCTGATTCTTGATGTAGTAGACGGTGAAATCAGTATAAAAGAATTAGATATTGTTATACGAAATCTGATATGTTGTAAAGCAGCAGGAGCAGATGGAGCTACTGCAGAGATGATCAAATATGTTGGGCCGCGCATCTTGAATCTGTTCTTTTTTCTACGCAATTTATGCAGGAAAATGGGAGAGGTCTCGGATGTTTAGCGAGGCGCAGTCATTTTGCCTTTATATAAAGGCAAAGGTTCACAGATAGACTGTGCAAGCTATAGGGCTATAAGTTTGATTAGCTTGGACATTCAAATTTATGCTAAAATCCTAGTGAGAAGAATGCAAGAGAAGATCCGAAAAGCTTTGATGGGAGGCCCAAGAAGGACTTAGACCTGGAAGAGGGTGCATGGATCAGGTGTTTTCTCTCCGCATGATCACGGAAAAGCTATAAACCAGAAAAATTTCTGTGCTTTTGTGGATTAAGAAAAAGCATTTGACAGGCAAAGGTTGTAAGAAAGAAGTTATAGGAGATACTGCCCCGGTACAATGTAAACGGACCATAGTAAAATCTCTTTATCGAGATCGCTCAGCCTGTGTACGAGTATCGGAGTCGACTCGAGTACTCGAGTCAGGAGTTGTGTACGAGTACTCGAGTCGCCTCAGTTTGATATTTCAATGGGCGTCAAACAAGGCTACGCCATGTCAACTTGGCTGTTCAATTTGTATTTAGATAGCTGTCTCCAAGGAGTGAACGATAGTGACATAGGAGTGAAAGTTGGTGATCTGACAGTTAACTGTCTGTTGTACGTAGATGATGCAGTGCTAATTGCATCATCAGAATGGGGGTTACAGGCATTGGTCACTACTCTGAAAGAAGGTTGTGAAAATAATGGTCTAAACCTGAATCAAGTAAAATTAAGATTCTATTATTTGAAAGAGACGAAGAAAGAACGGAATGCAAAATTAGGGTAGATAGAAAGATATTAAAACAAGTGAATGAGGTGGTATATCTGGGAAATATGTTTAGTAGAGATAGAAGAGACGAAATTGATGTGGAAAGGCGTATTGCTGCCGGTAACAAGGTTAAGTGCTCTTGCTGCATTGATACGATGGCAAAACGTCAGCGTACCTATACGTCTTGCCGTTTACAATGCAGTACTAATACCGACGTTGTTATACGGCAGCGAAACGTGAGTGTGTTAAAAGAAGAATGAAAGAAAGCTGAATGCAGTAGAGATGAAATCTCTTTGTCGGATATGTGGAGTCAGTTTAGCTGACTGTATATGCAGCAGAGGAGATACGTAGAATGGCAGGCATAAGCGCGAATGTCATAATAGGAATAAAGAAGAACGTGCTGAATAAGTGATAAAATAATGGAAAAAAGATTTATGAAGCCATGGCGAGTAGTACGAGACATCGGAGGAGACCTTGGTTGACCTTCGAAAACACAGTATCGACGTAAAAAGCATGAGGACCCCCCGAAGGGCATGTTTGAAGAGGATAATGACTGTGGACGAGGTGAAAGAGGTATTCAGGGAACATAGCGTTTGGCGCTCCGTCCTCTTTGACTAACCCGCAAGCGATAAAGTGCGAAGCTAAAAAAAAATTGTATCAACTGATAGACGAATGCCACCTCAGTCTACATATGACCACGGACTACTGTAAAGTGTTCGAAACGTCAGGTGTCCAAAAATGTATTTTCGAATACCAAATTATACGCGATTAATCTGGTTAAAATAGTTTTATTTAAAATATGTAAAAATCGTGAAAATCAAAAATCTTATTATGAGAAGAGAATTGGCCGACGTTATTGTAATATATTTATCTACTCAATCCACCAATAGCGCAAAAAATCTTACGACTAAGGTCAGAAATATGGAGTGACTAGGAAAATGCGCGCGCATATAATAAATATTAAATATTATTGTCGCTATCGAGATTCGAATATGGAATAATAACCCATAAATTATAATATGTTCATAATTTTTATTTTTAAATCAAATTTCAAACGTATAAACAGTTTTTTTTATTACTACAAATAAAAATAGACACTTTAACATAATATAAAAAAATATTTCTTCGATTATCGCTTATTTTGCTTTACTCTGCAAGAGCTAAAATGTCTATTGATAACTCTAAGTATTTTCTCTCGTAAGACAGTCTGTTAGAGAATAGTAAAAGTTTGAATAATATTTAATTATATCATTATTAAAACAGAAAGTCGGATATCACATTAGTTTTATTATTTGCCCAGATTAATGTAGTCGATCTCCCTTTTCGGGAACACTTTTTAATAAAATACAATTGAACGTGACTTTAGAAAAGAGTAGAATTTTACGCTGAAATTCTTTCGATGGTTAATTCAAATTCAATTGATTATATTTTTCTATTTATCAACACCAAATTAAAATTAAGAATATAAATTTTACAAGATTAGATTAGAAGAATTAGAAGAACTGTAATATATTTACAATTTTAAAAATATTAATTATTTTCTTAGTCAAAATTCAAATGAAGAGTTTTATATATTATTAGAAGATCACTTATACAGCCTGACACATACCAAAAAACTCATTATTCGTACAATCAAGATTTGTGAGGCCGGTCGTGGCGCAGTGTGACAGCGTCTGGCTGTAAACGCAACCGGTTGTGGGTTCGATCCCCACTCGGGGGAGAGATTATATTTAAATTATTTTCACTTCCTCGCTCTGGTAAAGACAAAGTGCGGCGTTGAGTTCCACCACTCAACACGCTATGTCTCGACTTCGGTAGTATGGAGTGTCTTGACACTAGGTACTTTCTGTCTACCCTGCTATGCGGGATGATAGCGTGGAGCTAAAAAAAACATAATCAAGATTTGTTTTACTGAAGCTTAGTTGTTCATACAATACTTTCTACATCTTCTTTGAACAATATTTTTCTCAAATATTTGCCTCAAAATTTTTTTCATCTGTATCAGTTTCAAAGCGATTGTTTTCAAAATAATATTTTGAATTTATTTATTGTTTCAAGCAAACAATATAAGGAAATATGAGACAAATAAAAATTATTATTCCATTTGTAAAGAATATTCCATGATATCCAATAGGTGTAAACAGTTCTTTTTAGATTTTAATAAAATTTTATAGTCCAAAGATTTCAACTCAACTGTCATCTCACTTCAAGAGTAAAATAGTAAACGTTGTGACATCTTGTAAAATAGACAGACATAAAAATATATTAAAAGATTATTTTCTACTTCAATACTTTTCGGTGAGAACATCTAAATGATGAATGATCATCTAAATCCAATGAATATTGTAATGGATTTTGGAAGCTGAAACATAAAAAAATAAAAATATAAAAGTTACCAATTACAAAATAAATATATTCAATACAACGATATAAATATGTACTCAACGCATTATACAAATGAGAGTCTTATGTATTATTAATTAAATTTCATGTTGTATTGACTTCTAATGTAATAGTAAAATTTAAGGTATATCGTCTAGATGAAGGAGACCTGATATTATATTTGTACTATTGAAATATAACATTAACTAAAGAAGGGCTCAAAATTTGTGAAAACCTGAGATTTATTAAAATGTAAAAATAACTTTTAGTAAGCCTCAAAGTTCTTTTTATCTTAAATTTTATACCCACCTATTAAAAAAATATCATCCTCAGTTAGCATTATTGTCTTGTCTTGGCGTAGAACATTGATCTGTCTGACATCTGTCCAAATATTAAATTTGTTGATTGATATCTGTTGGTGATTATTGGATTTTATTTAAATTTTTAGCTTGATGCTGCGCTGTGTTCTTGATGGGGTAGTCAGAGAAATTGAAGCAATAAACTTTTTCGTCCTAGCATATCTCTTTCACTTCGTCCACAGTTAGTGTTTTTTAAGGCCAACCGAGGCCTCCCCCGATGTCTCGCACCAACTACCAACTCGTATAAACAGTATTGGTTATCGTTGGTGATTTCTCATAAAATAAATGTCTGCATTTTATCATAAGGCAATATTTTTATGGTCCAGCTGTATTATATGTATCCTTTTTTGCACTTAACAAAATACATAATAAATATTTTAATAAGGGTGACAACCAGTGCAATAAATAATTTAAAGAAATTACAAACAATACATATTTAAAATATATAGAATAATAAATATATATAGAAATACATATCATTAAAATAATATGAGCATTATATAGTAATATTAAAGATAATTGCTGCTTGATTCCGAGACAAAAAAAATTCAACAAGGTCGTAACTGACAATATCGATGAACTTTTTTGGATGGATGTGGGGAGTCTATTCCAAAATTTGTGTTGGTCTTTGGGATTTCAAGCATTGGCGTGACACAAGATCTCCTTGAGCGTGTTCGTATGGGAAGTACGTTAAAATGGGAGCGGAGATAGGAAGGGAAATTTTGGTAATTCAAAATCTTAAAAGGAAAGAAAGGATGTGCATATCATGGCAAAGGCGAATAGGGAGCCAATTAATCTGAGCACGAAATTGGGACACGTGGTCATATTTACGAAGACTGTAGATAAAGTATAACGAGATTTAGCAGCGCACTAACTGTGCTGTGGAAGGGACAGAATCCGGACTTGTAACTTACAGGTTATATGAAGAGAAAAAGGAATAGAGTTGACTATAAACGATATTTTCAAAGATTTTGGAAAGGATAGGTAGAATGGATGAGACATTAGTCTCTGAGTAGGTTTGGAGGTTTTAGATAATAGAATGACCTAAGCATTCTTCAACTGTGACGGGAAGACGTTTTGCGACAGTGAAAAATTTATAATGTGAGTAACCATTGACACAATGTCCTCCAACACAGGAAGAATCATGTCGACACTGTGTAATGTTTATCTAGTCCCCCCCCCCCTTTTGTATATATAAATACTATAATTATAAAATCATACCTTGGCTCATGATACGTCATGTGGTTAGGACCTTGGCTCATGATACGTCATGAGGTTATTTATTGTTGTATTCGTATATAATTCAAGATCTTTTAGAGATTCAGAGTGTTAAAAAATTTCAATTGGAAATATTAAATTTATATAATTAGCCAACAGAAGGTAAACTTATTTATTATATATTTGCCATCAAAAATTATCGACTTGTATATGAATTTATTTGCCATCAGATAGGGTTTTCAATATTTGTAATATCATACATTAACGTTCCATTGAGAACACCAACGGCTCGAACCATTGGAGGTGAACATAGTAAGAGAAAAGGTAGGGGCTCCGGCCTGCCGCTAGTCGTGAATTCCGACCGTCCGTGATTCTTAAAACCTTGGTATTGAACCCTCCGGGACGCAACGCAATAGAACAGTTCGATAGTTTATTATAAGATAGATTTGTTGATGATTGATTTGATGATGATTGGTTTGTGAGACCAATATAAGCCGTTGATTGGTTTGTGAGACCAATATATGTCGTCGATTGGTTTGTGAGACTAATATAAGCCGTGGATTAGTTTGTGAGACCAATACATGATGATTATATGTCGATTGGCCTGCCAGACTAATATTACTTTCCGTTTCGCATATCAGTTCAGACGCACAACCGCTAGGCGACCGATTGTGTTATATTCACGCACAGCACATATGTAGCAGCCGTTTGTCAAAACTAACAATTAAACTCGGTTAGGTGCCACCGACAACAGATATCCATAGATTCGCCGAACACTGACAGTCGTGTGTCACATTATGCGTTCTATTACCAAACAAGGCGCTAGACAAACAGTCGAACACCATTACGTACTACAGCACTTCGTGAGATAATAGTACAGCACTCCTCTCAAGGACGCCACTAAAACATATAAGTGTCACATAACCATTCGTCGGTTACCTAAGCCAAGAACATTGGCCTCAGTGATGCCGAGCAATATTGGGTTGCGCCACCGACATCAGTTATCAGTAAGCTATAACACTCACCAAACCCCGACAGTCGCAAATCATATCAACGTCCGACGCCGTACAAACATCGCTCATGCAACGCGAGGCAGCACCACACGCGATAGCGTAACCAACGTCGCCATAGCAGTTCACCAATGCCGAGAATATTAGCCTAAGTGATGCTAAGCAACATTGGGCCGCGCAACCGACATCAGTTATCAGTAAGCTATAACGCTCACCAAACACCGACAGTCACGTGTCGCAAGTTATATCAACGTCCAACACCTTACAAGCATCGCGCATGCGACGCGAAACAGCATTAGTCATGATATAACCGACCAACATCTCATTGGTTTATGTCACCGACAACGAATATCAGCAAGCCATAAACTCGCCGAACATCGAAAGTCAGGCGGCATTGTGTGTCTCTATCACATAAATCCACAATATGTATCGCCCCAAATACTTATATTTATATTCTTATTAGAATTTCATTTGTATAAGATCGTGCCAATATTCGCCATAAAGCCATATATCATATTTATTTTATATGCGGTACGAATCTTTCAGTCCATCATATATGTTAGTACCTTAGTACACAAGGAGGTTGACTCGACCGCTGCATGCTGCCTCTCTATATATGCCACGCAACTGTTCTGACATTCAGGACGGTGTAACCTGAAATCTCTTTAAACATTAAGCCAGAAACTCTATGAAAGACGACTCAGCCCGACGACGCACTACATTGTCGACATCGACGAGCTCGGCCGCTCGGCCCTATTACATGCACAATTGCAACTTTTTTGTTACATGAACGCAATCTGTTCATTACTTAGTATATTAAATATTTTATAATTTTATCATTGTCTATTATTGTATATATTGTTATGTGTACTTTTCATAGACATATCTGATTCATATATTAAATCATATTAATATATGATATATGTACATAAGTACATAATATTATATAACATACAGAACTGCAACTTTCTCTATATACGAACACAATCTGTTCGTAACATACAATGTGACATAGACAATAATTTTATTATTGTCGATTTATTATAAAATATAGTTATGAGTATATTAAATAGATATATTTGATTTAAATATTGAAACATATTTATATACTATATAAATTCATATATTTATACATTATTCTGAGCAATATTACGGACTATAGCTCACGCAGAGACATATAGCTCACGCTCTTTGAACAATCGAACCATTACACACTATTCAATAATCTAAAAGATTTACCAGAACCGCTTGATGATCTGCTGTCTCTAAATTTATGGAAGTAAACATAGATACTTGTCAGGAGCTATTACCGAAATCCTCCTAACTACTACTCTTAACGCAAAATCTTCGTACCATAAACAGCAACATAACAGATTTTGAAGTTCTGCTCTCAAGACTGAAAGTGGAATGCTATGTACTGGTCCTCACAGAATGCTGGCTATCCAAAACTAACGTTATTCCTTCGATCAATAATTACTTCTATAAAGCAACATGCAAAAATAATAATCAAAATGATGGTGTCGTTATGTATTTTAGGAAAAACATTAATATAACTATAGAAGAGCCAGATTTTGAAGATGCAACCAGTCTAGTGGGAGTTTTGGATAGCCAAAATATCATCATTGGTTTATATCGATCTTCATCGTATAACAATATTGATGGATTTCTTACGTCGCTTGATAAACTATTACAAAAATTCACCAATTTTAGTAATATTATTCTTATAGGAGATATTAATATCGTAATTAACTCGACCAAAATTAATTTCAATTAATTCGCAAGGTCAAAGTTATTTAAATCTAGTAGCAACACATGGTATACTGCCTGCCCACACTTTTGTCACCCGATCTGTTTCAGAATCATGTATTGACCATGCGCTTATGAAAACAATTCTTCCTTCTTTAACCTTAGCTGTCCAGACTACTGTAACTGATCATTATACTGTGCTATCTAGTTTAAATCTGAAAACATCGCGTAGTTATGCTATTTCTTCAAAAAAATTAATCGATACAATAAAATTAATGGAAGATATATCTAAAATAAATTTTGAAATGGTTTATATGTTTAAAGATCCTGAAACAGCTTTAAACTACTTAATTAAATGCCTGCAGGACGCCATCAGTAACAACACCAAAATAGTAAAACTTTCCAGACGTTGCAAAATATTAAAATTCTGGGAAACTCCAGGTTTACTTCGCTGTATTAAAAATAGAGATAAGCTTCACAAAAAAAAACGGCAAGCACCAAACAATGATATACTGAAGTTAACGTATAAAAGATATAGAACCTTCTGTAACTCAATTTTGAAAAAGTGTAAGAGAAATTATGAGAAAAGTAAAATCGACAGCGACAAAAAAGATAACAAAAAACTTTGGCAGGCTATTAACAGTGTTATATACAATAACAAAGAACTTAATTATCCGAAGGAACTTTTAACACTTTCTACTACTCCTCAGAGCTCACTAGATCTTGTAAATGAACATTTAATCAACATTGCCTGAAACTTGTTGCATAAAAACTCAAAACAAAGCTTAGACCACAACTCTCATTCGTATTGTGTGACTCCTCGACTTTCTTCGTTTGGCTTAGAAGATACTGACGAAAACGAAGTTAATTACCTAATCCAGACTTTAAAACCTATCTGCACAACGGGATGTGATGGTATCAGCAACTCATGTATAAAAGAAAATAGGAAGTCTCTTATAGCTCCCTTAACATATATATTTAATTTATGTTTGCAGAACGGTATATTTCCTAAATTATAAAAAAAAGCTGTAGTCTTACCTATACTTAAAATAGAGCCAAGAATGATTTAAATAATTATCGACCTATCTCAATACTTCCATCTTTATCAAAGTTATTAGAAAAATTATCAATTCTAGACTAATGAAATATCTTAAAAAATAATTTTCTAGCAGACAACTAGTATGGTTTTCGTAGCAATAGATGCACAGAACAATGCGTACTTTATCTCACAAACCATATTAGTTCCAACTTAGACCAGGGAAAAAAATGCCTGATCATTTTCTTGGATTTAACTAAGGCTTTTGATACCATATCGACTTCCACATTATTGAATAAACTTGAATGCTTAGGGATTAGAGATAATCAGCTAAAACTATTCCAAGGCTACCTTTCAGATAGACACCAACTTATCAAAGTTGATAATTATACTAGTGGTGAACTCAAAGTCTCTTATGGAGTACCACAAGGAAGTGTTCTAGGTCCAATTCTATTTTTAATTTATATTAATGAATTAACATCCCTGGAAATGGCAAATGGTAAAATATACTTCTATGCAGGTGATACTGCTCTCGTTTACACTGGTAATACATGGTGTGAAGTACTTCAAACAGCACAGCGAGGCTTAAACAATGTCATTAAATGATTAAAGGACAACATGCTTACAATAAATGTGGATAAAACCAAATATGTCTATTTTAGCATACGTAAAAATAATTTTCAACATGTTACACCTAACATTGTTGCACACACTTGTCACCTAAGCACACATTGCACGTGTCCTTCGCTCGAACGGAAACAGAGCATTAAATACTTAGGAATAACATTGGATGAAAATCTACGCTTTAATGATCACATAAAAACCTTAAGTGACCGAAAGCTAATGTTTGTTTTCAAATACCTGAGACATGTTGTCGATCTTACACTTATGAAACAAATTTACTACGCCCTTTGTCAATCTGTCCTAAGCTATTGTATACCAACTTGGGGAGGAGCTACAAAATCCACGATACTTGAGATTGCGCAACGCTCTATTCTTAAAATCTCGACATTTAGACCACGTTTGTTCTCTACTTTTAACCTTTATAAAATATATGATGTATTAAGTATTAGACAATTGTATTTACTTAATGTTATCCTCAAGCAGCACTCTCTATTAACCTTCGATCCAAAAGCTCTTTCCAAGCGCCGTAGTGATATGGGCTGTAAAACACCTAACAACTTAAGAACCTCCTTTATAAAACAGTTTTTCTACTTTAGGGGTCCTTTTATTTATAATAAGGTAAATAAAATTTTAAATGTATATCCACTAAATAAATCATCATGTAAGTTAAAAGTTTATAAATATTTGCATGAACTCTCTTACGAGGAAACAGAAGCTCTGCTTCATGTATAATACAGGCGCTTATAGTTGATTAAGTTTGCATTCTTTAATAAGAATTGACGTACACACATATACACACACACACATACGCACACATCCACATACACACACATCCACATACACACACATCCACATACACACATCCATATGCACCCATACATACACACACAAGCACGCACGTTTGGCGCACATACAAATTTATGAAAGGCTAATTATTTAATACTATTACGGGGATTGGCGCTGTATACCGGAATACAGGCAACTAGTCTGGATACAGATGAAATCTTTTATTAATGCTAATATCATTTTTAACTTTAGCCGAATTGTGTATGAAATGTTTGTGAAACTATAGTAAACTATTGTTAATGAAATGAATAAATATTTCAATATGTACATAAGTACATACCGTTCCAACTGAGATTGTCACTACGTGTACTTACTTGTACTTTTGTGGAGATGGAGTGGACATAGTTCTTAACTTCGTCTTCTGTTATATTTTTTAAAAAAAGGGAATTAAGTCTGGTAGTTCACAATGAGATAAGAAATCTAATGTTGGCGATCTTATTTGCGGGTTCATATTAAAAATTGAAGTGGTAAAGTGAGAATTTAAAACATTGATATCCACTGAGATCTGATAACGCTCAGTGGATTTACCTTTTAGTTTGTGAATATCGCTATATTCATCACACTTAGCATACCTACACAATCTGTTGCAGATGTTACGCAGTTTTTTGTATGCTAAGAGGTTTTCTTCTGAAGGATATCGTTTGTTTTTAGCTCTGGCTCTGTCGCGTTTGTTCATACTCCTCCGAATCATTGGTGTTAACCAGGGGACGAGCGCGTGCTTCGTATAAACTGGTCTTGTCGGGGCATGAATATCATAAATACTAATCAGTTCAGAAGTTAAAGATTTCACCATATCATCAATATTAATTAGAGATGTTCCTTAAATTCTCTTTAAAGTGTTATAGATTCATATGCTTAAAATTGTGCCGTTAAAATATTTTGCCTCTAATCTTAAAAGGGCCTTGGGGACTTGTATGAAAGAAAGATTAAGTCGTGACATGAGAAAGAAGCTGTCATTTGGCCGTGAGAAATAACAGGGCAGGGAAGGACATAGGTAAAATATGTAAAATATAAGATTCGTTAAGTGCTTTTAACCGTTTGGCACGAGATTCGTTATTCAACATGCCCGTATCACCCATGTAAATTATATGCTAATACTGAGGTGAGAGACTTTCCAGAACATCTTTCAAAGTATTAAAATAATTGAATTTGTCATTTGGGGAATATAAGACTCCCAGAAGAGCTTTCTATGATGTAAATCTATTTCTAAAAAGTAAAGTATCCCACAAGATATTTGGGGGATCAGCAGACGATGCTAGCAGTTAACGTTTGTACGGAAGTAAACACTTACGCTACTACCACCGTGCTCAACACGGTCAATGAATAATTGATATCCTGGAAAGGAAATAGCACACAGATGAAAGAGGAGGTTTTAGCCAGGTTTCGTATATAAGTATACAATGGACTACGCCGGGATCAAATAATGTGAGCTGCTCTGCGCTTTAATATACACCAAAAAAAGGCAGTAGAAGAATTGTTAAAAACGTCCGACAACTTTCAGTGTTTCAGTGTCTGAAAAAGAAGTGTGTTTATTATGAACACTACTATAATGGCTTGATGAGTAAGAGAAGAACTCATCGTCACTATTCATATTTTAATAAAAAATATAAAAAAATACAAATAAATAGAAATATAATATGCACAATAAATAGATAAACAAGTAAAATATAAAACTAATAAATATAAAGTATATTATAAAACAAATTAAAAAAATAATTAAAAATCTACGTGCACAAGATGACTAATAATTTAAACGTTTAAATATATTGATTACATAAAAAAAATGTTTACATTAAAAAAAAGAAATGGTAATCATTAAGTTAATTAAATAAAGTAAAAAGACATAGACAACAAAAACAACTCAATGACATTTGCAATATCTAAATACTTCATATTCTATGACATAAATGACATACACCAAGTATGCAAATGATGCTATGAATTCTTTTAAAAAATTATGATTTTCGTATATTTGGTTGATTATTATAATCTTGATTTTAATTATTTTAAAAATTGGTATTTTAGTCAAATATAACAAAATGTAGATTAAATTACAAAAATAGTGTATAAACAGTCGATTAAAATAAGAAAAAAGATAATTAAAAAAATACATGATTATAAACCGACTAAATTGAGATGATATATAAACCCGGTTATTTTAGAATTGACATCATAATCGGATTTTGTGCTATCAATTCTTTAAGTTCTGGCAAAGAATAAATTTTGACTGTAGATTTATTTGCAAGTAATATAGCTATAGTGCTATCAGCTGACCAGCATTTTTTATTCCGAAGTGCTTGCAAGCCGCTATGAAGACTTTCTGGCGAGATTTAGTTAAAAATTCTGTTATAGTTATGCCTTTTAATATTGTTTTTGCCTTCCACACAGTAGACCGCAACTGTACCCTGGAAAACCTAACAAGGACTGGCCTAGCAGTTTCCCTTTTTAACATCGAATCTATGATACGATTCAATTAATGTAGCATTAACGAACTACTTGATGTGCCCGTTTAATACATCCATTGTCTTCCTCAAGATATCCTCATCTTTTTCTTCTCTTATACCATGGAAAAAAGCACTTTTCTTTTGGAATGTCTCTAAGCGGTCTATACTATAAATAACCAGCTCCACTTGTAACTTTAGCACTCAACGCCTTTATTTAAAGGTGTGGGGGCTGCAGAACTAGGCTGAGACAGGCTCTTCTCAAATTTATTAATTAGAAGAGAACATCGATGAGAGTTCATCCATGTTTCTGAGTAATTTGTCCACAGGTGTTTTCATTTTTAATATTAGACGGAACTAACAGAAACAAAGACATATAAATATACATTTTCTTTAAAGTTCATTGATGTGATTGTCTATAAATTTTAAAACGTAGGTGTGTTTTCTAATTCAAGAAATGATATTTTTTGCATCAATTAATAAACACTAAAAATAATAAATTTAAAGTTTTCTACAAATCAAGTACTTAAAAGTAAATTAATTAAAAATTTTCAAAATTATTTTCTAACTACCGTGGCGGTTTTGATGAATCATAAAGCTATCAAGAAAATTTACATTTGTATCGTATCTTGAAATGTATATTATATAATTTATTAGTTAAAAGTAGGGAAAATTAGCATTTATTATTTAAATTAGATACAAAAACAAATAAAGGTAAAGAAAAGTGTATTGATAAGAAAGCTATTGTTATAAGTCTCACTAAGAGCATTTATTCTAGAAAAAAGTGAACGTGAATGTAGACCAGGTTGTATAATATGATTATATAACTTTTTAACAAATTAGTCATCTAGAACTTACCTTATTTTAAATTAAGTAAAAGATTATACAAGACAATTCTATCGTGATATATACAACTAATTAAATTAATTTGTCAATAAAATAATATGTCAGGCAAGGGTCTGCCTACGCGATTTTATTAGCTCTTTTGTATAATATACCTTTTATTTGCTTTACATTTATAATTTAGGTTTATTTATTTTTCTTATTTTATTTTACACCTGTATATTACCATAGGTACATTCTATTTTAATTATTTATTAGGTGTAAACGGAGCCCGTACAATTACATGAAGTAATCTTTAATTTTATAATTTTATATGTGATAGGTTTGTGTTTGGCCACATCGTGGCTGTTGTCATGCGTTGATGTGGTATAGTAAGACAAACGCGATTGGGAAATATGATGGCACTCTCTCAATCCAAAGACAAAACTTATTATAAGATTTTGCAACCTCTCTAGTTTATTAGTCCCTTGCCGAGGCAGGTTTAAATAGCTATGGTCCACTTATGGTCAAAAAAAAATTTACGACTAAGCTTAGACAAATAGGGTGACCAATAAAATGCGTGATCCATTCTGATCCTAATGTTTTCACTAAACTCCAAACAAACTTTATCAAGTAATGACGTTAGAGGTGATGGTGAAGTTAGAAACCATTGCTTAGATTTGCCAAACTGTAAATATGATTCTAAGTGGGATTTACAGATCAGATCAGAGCATTGGCTTGGAGGATGATCAGAAATTTTTACAATCTCTGGAGTGCAGTACTTTTTGATGAATATCACAAATGTAGAATATTTTATTAGTGTCGCCACTCGATTTAAATGTTAAAATAACAACCCATAAATTATAGTATTTTCATATTTTTTATTCTTAAAACAGGTTTTAAAAGTATAAAAAGTTTTTTTATTACCACAAGTTCAAATCGAGATATTAATAACACATTCAAATTATTTCTTCTACTATCATCTGGAAGGATAACGGAATCCTTTCAATCCTACGTATACAAATGAAAGGACTTTCAGTTATGTCTTGTATAGAATAGTAATAGTTAGAATACATCGTAACCAATATTTATTTATATCTTTACTAAAATACCTTTTCGGGAACACTTTTTAGTAAAATACAATTCAACGTGATTTTAGGTAAAATTTTACACTGCAATTCTTTCGATGGTTAATTCAAATTCAATTATAAGTTTCACAAAAAATAGCAACTAAAAATTATAAATAACTGGAATATATTTAAAATATTTCAAAATAATTATTATATTCTCAGTCAATCAAATGATCATTACATTACTAATAGATCTATGTTAATACATTAATTTAGCCTTACATATACTAAAAAAAACTTTTTTATTACTACCATCAAGATTTGTTTTACTCAAGCTTACTTGTTGCTATAACAGTTTCTACATCTCCTTCAAACAATTTTTCTCTTTCTACTTTATTCTTCTCATCTACATCAGTTTCAAAGCGATTATTTACAAAATAAAATTCAATTTCTTGTAAACTTCTATTTTTTGTTTCAGGTAAACAATAATAACAATATATGAGACAAACAAAAACTATCATTCCATTAGTAAAGAACACTCCATGATATCCAATAGGTGTGAACAGTTCTATACAGATTTTAATAAAGTAAAATTGAGCAATACTCAAAATACCAGCCATTATTAAAATATGCATAGTTTTACCATCTAAAGGTATCAATTCAAGTGTTAGAGGCTCGAGCACTGTATATGGACCTGCTACAACTAATATAAAATATAAAGCAAATAAAAAAGTCTTAATCCAAGCCTGTGTGATACTATCGTCGACAGGCCATAAATAAATACAAGCTGAAAATATAATTAGAATGCAATTGGACACAAGTCCTGTTGTAAATAACAATTGTCTCATTTTAAATCTTTTTATCAATAGACAAGAGATAGTTGAACCAAAAATCATAAACGCATCTACTACAAGAGTATACTGTAAAATATCGCTAGACCCTGTGATATCTTGTAACATAGACAGCGCCAAAGTATTGATTAGAGTTCTTCCTGCAACCACTCTATATAATCCAACTACCAGTAACAAGGCCGTCAATCTCCAATACCGTTTTTGCCTAAGCAATCTGAAATACTTTATTATCGGTTCCATAAATTCATTATATTTTTCATTTTGAACTGTGTCATGTGTTTGGCTTTCTATTAACATTTTTAGTTCTTTTTTTGAAGCTTCAGTTGAGACATGTAATGTTTGAAACGCTTTTTTACACTCTTCAAATCTTTTCTTAGAAGCTAACCAATATGGACTTTCTACCCAAAAAAAAGGAAGAATTGCAGACACAATCGCTGGGATGATACCGAGGAGGGCTACAATCCTCCAGTGCAAAAATGTACATAATACATGTCCAATAGCAGTGCCTAACGAATTTCCACCATTAGCCATTATATTAAAAGCCAAACCTCTAATATGTGGTGACACGTACTCACCTGTATTTACGTAAGTTACTACAAGTATTCCTCCGAAAGGTAAACCAGCTACTATTCGAGAAATTAATATAGTTGTCTTATCTCTTGCAAAGTAGACTAGTAACCAGTGCATTATTACACATATAGATAAAAAGAACAATAGTTTCCTTCTTCCATATTTTTCGGTGAGAACTCCCACGACGGCGATGCCTATGAATATTGTGATGTGGATTACGGAAGCTGAAGTATAAACAAATAAAAATATAAAACATAACAAATACAAAATAATATAGAACATAATGTTATAAACTAATCAATGATCAAATCAATGAAATAATGTTCATTATAACGGCCACTACTCGCTTTAGAATATATAATATAAATGAGAGTCACAAATGTATAATCTAATAGTATTATATTAAAGTATTAAAGTCTAACATAACCTAGAAAAGGACTCAAAAAATTCTAAGGAAAAATTGAGGTTCACTAAAATGAAAAAGTTTTCGTTTAAATATTTAATTTTATACTCACCTATTAATGAAATATCATCCTCAGTTAGCATTATTGTCTTATCTTGGCGGAGATCATTGATCATGCCCGACATTTGTCCAAATATGTAACCATCGGATATACTACATAACGTTAAACCAGTGATGATAGAAATCTAAAAGTTGAATAGGAAATTTTTTCTAATTTCTTGTTGATTTTTGGTAATATATAAAATTAGTTTCTGCTTTTGGTCATAAGGCACCGTTTTATACCATAGTGTTTCCGACTTCCTTTCTATTAGGTATATAACAAATAAGGTTAAGAATATTTCCAGGTCATATATGTACAAGATGTGGCTCAAGTCTCTTCAATAGTTTAGGCGCAGGATTGTTATTTTCATGTTATGATTCTTACCTATACTTAATTGCGCGTAACGCGGAGTCATCATTAGTCATCAATGATGTAAATATCTACTACTACTACCACTAATACTATATTTTTAAGTTTTGTAAAAGCGTTTTAAAGCAGTAGTGGTAGCTTTCTGAAGAACTGAGGAATCATCTCCTCCAGGTCAACCATCGTTTCGATTGGCTGATGCGGGTGAGGGTGCTAATTAAAGATGTAATTAATAACAACACCATCTGTCAGCCTGAGGACTATCGTCATTCAGAGTTCCGGCAGTGGCGTCAGGACGTCCTGACCTTTAATTGAGGTGTGTGGCGTTGGGAAAAAAAAGTAAAAAGCGTGAGAAATAGTGGCATAATGAAATAAAAGATGCCGTAGAAAGAAAGAAGAATGCATGGCAGGACTATAAGGCCTTGACTAAAAGCAAAAATATGAGTGAGATTAAGAAGAAAGAATATAATAAAGCACCTAACGAAAGCACTGATAAAGATGATGCGTGAAGACTCAGAGGATGAACGAGAAAAAATATTCACGAACAGTTTTCGGAAAAACACGAAACTTTTCTGGCGAGAAGTAAGTGATTTTCGGCGTCATTTGCCAACCTATGAATGACATATTAAGTATTATATTAAGTATTATATTAGGTAAATCCATCAAAAAAAGATCAGGAAAGGATTTGGTGCACGAAAGATCGGCAAAGCTTGATAGTATTATAGTAATAGTATTAGATATTGTCATCACTGATGTCTAATAACGCTTACGTCAGGCGCAATAATGTATGACTAAAAATTGGGAAGTGAAAATAATAATTCTGCGCCTAAAGTTCGGAGGAAAATTGTATCTCATTTTGTATACGGCTTTGAAATATATATATATATATATATATATATATATATATATATGTGTGTGTATATATATATATATATATATATATATATGTATATATATATATATATATATATATATATATATATATATAGATTTTTTTAGAACTCGACTTTAAACGAAATAAACAAATACATCTTTGATTCTTGTCCTATAAAAAATAGAAGCCATATATATTATTTGAAGTCACACATCTTTATCGATATATAAAAGAAATCTTATAGCAGTATTAAAAAAAAGTCACACTTTTATCTCTTTGACCGTAACATTTTTTATAGTTTTGTCTGTCACTTTTTATCTAACTACCTATCAGTCTGCTGTTCACCTTTCACACTATGGTATGTGTTTAAACAATTTAAAAAAAGGAATTAAAAAATTCATTCATTTCAGATTAAGAATTTATCTAAAAATCAACAATTTAATTTTTCACCTGTCGAAGTGTTTGTACAGAAATCATGTTTAGCTACTTTTGTAAACTTAATATTTGAATTTTTATAGCAATAATCATTAGCCAGCCTGCATCTGTGGAAAAAGAAATTGAAAAATAAAATAAAAAACATATATACAATTATATTAAAAATACTGCCGTCGTGTAATGATAATTATATGCTATGTACATATATTGAATGAAACCAGCTGCGTCCGCTACTTCATCAGCGTGGAATTTTAGATCAACGAAATATTATTTTATTATTCTACAACAAGAGTAGCCTTAGTTACTTCTTGTTACATCAGCTATCTCCCGTCAAAATCGGCCTAGCCATTTCAGAGATTAGCCGGAACAAACGGAAGAACAGACAGAAAAAGAAATTGTATTCGTGCGTACACACATATACATATGTATTTAGTAAAAAGCTATCATTTTGTTAATTTATTATTATTATTATTTTTTAACTTCACGCTTTTTTATCCCGCATAGCCGGGTAGACAGAAAGTACGTAGTATCAAGGCACACTGTTCTTCGCTTTCCACCGAATTCGATATATTGTGTTTGGAGTGGTAAAATTCGACGCCGAACTTTGTCTTACCAGAGCGAGGAAGTGAAAATTTTTTAAATATAATCACTTCCTCGAGTGGGGATTGAACCTACAATTATCACTTTACAATTCTGCTATAAAATATACCAGACAAATGGTACAGAATTTAAAAAAATATTTTTTCCTACACTAAATTGAATCATGTTGCAAAAAAATAAAAATAGTTGCATGTTACAGACAGACACATAGTGTCTATTTTCTTAATTTATTTAGATATTTGTGGAACGAGGACGAACTTGGTATATTGTTGGCAGAAAATAATTTAAATACAAAATGTATTATAATAACAATAATTAATATAGAACAATTGCCAATAATGAATGGCACAAATTTCCATAGAGTCCCTTTATATGGGTTTCTATTATTTTTAATTACGAAGGTATTTTTAAAATACAAAAAAAAATATTTTTGCATTAACAATAAACACGAAAAATAATATGTTATGAGGTTTCCTCAAGTCCAATAAATAAAAAAATGGAAAGGAATATGGTTGTAATAAAAGTAAATACGTTTAAAAAACCGACTACAAAGAACTAAAAAATAAAAAATATTTTTATAAAGGTTTAAAACACATTATGTAAAGCAATATTAATAAAATAACTACTATTTTTTGATTCTGTTATCAACTCATTTGAAGTCGATGCAAAGCCTTAGAGATAACTAACTGTTTGTACTTGCTAAGACTTTTAAGTACGAATGGTCTTGGAGATTACCGAGATCTACGGGAGACATTTTTTTTGTTTTTGAATGTATAATTTGCTGTTGGCCCTACTGACCTTAACAGTATCATCGGGTTTTAGGGGAGGCCGAGTTAGAAGAGAACTGAGATGCTTTTTTCGGGACGAGGAGACACCTGTGACGAAACTATGTATAAGAGTTCCTAGGCTTACTACGAAACGCTAAAAAACCTACTGTATTTAACAAAACGGCTTGGCACTGACTTCTAATCTATGATTTGGTAACAAATCCATATAATATTAGTTATTTTATTAATGTGTTTAAAAATATTTATAAAATTATTTTATAAAATAATTTCTTTTCAGTTTTTCAGTCAGTTTTTTTAAACGTAGTTTAGTTTTAGTTTTTACTTTTTAGGTCACGATCGATAATGGTTGTTGAATACAGTAGCTTATAGGTACATAGAGTTTTATAGTGTTCTAACGTAAGTATATATCCAATACTAATATGTGTTATACTAAGGTAAACACATAATATGGTTATAGGAATCGTAGCGTATCATTTGCTGCTATTCATTGAAGATTCCACTGATACCTACGAAGATATTCACCAGATCTTCAATATTTTTTTTGTGGGACCATTCACGAAGCCTCTTAAAAAATAAAAAAAATCATACCGGTTAACAAATTATTGAGAAATTGTAATAAAAAATTTTATCGTCAAGTTAACAAATATGCTCATAAAATCAAATTAATGGGCACAACTGAAATT
Organism: Dryadula phaetusa; assembly: GCA_032432895.1. Lineage (NCBI taxonomy): Eukaryota > Metazoa > Arthropoda > Insecta > Lepidoptera > Nymphalidae > Dryadula > Dryadula phaetusa. Next base: position 10,119,669 of record JAOYRS010000007.1, on the reverse strand, counting down.
ATTTTTTGTGGGACTAAATGAATGGCAGTCTCACTGCAAGGGAAAAAAAGAATCCCTTAGATTGGTCCAGAACTTTCAGCGTGCCATTTGTGAAACCACCGACAAGCAATGTCACAATTTGTCTATCCCCTACCATCTAAACATATGATGTAATTTATTAAGGGTATATTTATTAATAGAACTTACCTTATTGTGAACGAAAAAAACAATTGTTAAAGATTGTACTGTACTTTCGTGGTATACATATTAAATGAATTTGTTAATATCATAACTCACGTGAAATCTATGTCAAAGTATTGGTACCATTTGCGTAGGCGATATTGTATACTCTTTTGCGTAATACACGTTTTATTTGCGTAATACACGTTTTATTTCTTTCCTTTGTTTGTTTTAACATTTATAAATTATGTTTATTCAAATTTTACTGTATGAATTTGAATTAATTATAAAAAGAAGTGTAAGTAAAATAAATATAATAAATAAAAGTTTACATGGCAACGCATAAGATGTAATATAGCATAAAAAATAGTAACGTTTGTACGGTAATTTTTGATTGCCTGAGTCACACTTATCACAATAGCTTATCATAAGTTCGTAACTCTAGTAATATTTTGTCTAGATTTTCCGTTCGGTATCCGCTGCCTTGAGGTAAGCCAAGCTACGAAATTTAAGCGAATGGAAATCCTTAACGGATAAAACACCTTCTCTAGCTCTTTCCAGATCTTTCTATTCGTAGCTTTCTTTCTCCATTCTTACCCTTATTATTTATATGTCTTATCTACCTTTTCTAGGTCGCCCCTTTCTTCTCTATCCTTTTGGACGTTTCTATAAAGTTGTTACTAATGTCCATCTTTTGTATGTACGTCTTGTTACGTGTCCTACCCACAACATACTTCCATATGCTTGACGTCAATTTTTGACGCCACCGACTTAGATGTGGTCATCTAAGGGCGAAACATAAAAGTTCAATGCCTCAGACTTATTGAGGATAACCTCAGACTTACCAACCCAACTGTTGCTAAAATCACCGCCTCTTGAAAGGTTATAGATGTATTAGAAGACTTCCGATTGCTCGTACGGTACTGCTACGCAGCACCCAGTATAATCGATATTCATAGGATCAAACCCTAAACCGATCCCTGAGGAACACCGCGCTTACTTCCCATTACCCAGCTACCCAGAGCATGTCAATGACCTCCCAGAGGTAGGCGCTGATGACGGGGAGCAGGTATGGAGGCACATGATATTAAATAAGTGCCTCGTCGATGCAGAACTAGGGCAAGGAGACTCTCACACTCGCCAGATACAGCCCCGATACAGTACGACGGACCCACCTAATATTCGCATGTTCGTGTTTGTCATCCTATCATTAGGGACAGACAATCCAAAGGCAAATACCCACTCCAAGAGTTGTAGAGCCACATACGCTAATTTCGTGTTGAAGTCCCCCGCGATCAGCACCTCAGCCGATCGGCGCCGGTCTACCATTTCCCTCAAGCAGATTAGGAACTCTTCAAACTTATAAGAGAACTCGTAAGAGTTCTATTGGGGGAAAAGTAGATGCCGATGACAACTAAGTCGCCGACAAATGCCATGGTAGACCAGAAACTCCCTTGGGTAGCATAAACACCTACATAAAATTAATAAGTAATAAGACGACTCTTCTATGACACCAATGGTAACCTCACTTCTCTTCTCTTGTAAGTAATCTGAGCTTTCTTATGCTGTTAGAAAAGTAAGACAGCTTACGAACTCCAATACAGATCAACCTTTATATTTTAGCTCTTTTCATAGCACCTTGTCGAATGAAAAAATATCATTTTGAGGACAACGTTGCAGACAATGAATCAATATTTATAATGCAAACAATAGCAGTGCATGCCACTTCTAGATATAATGTTCTCTGTTAAATAATAAAATTTTACCCAATCACAGGCAAACTTTAATTTTTAATTACTTCTATTTTCTTGGTCTTTGGAATTCGATTTTAATGACCAGTCGAAATCTTGATTCATTGATCGAGTTCATGAATTAAATATAATGTAAATGAAAAAAATCAACGAAACAAAATAAAATAAATTTAGTCTTATTTTTATATTACTTGATTACTAGTATTTATTACGTCCGTGTATGAAGAATTGGGTAATTTGCAATTGTTTGAACTAAGCTTGTTTAGTTGTAACAAATCGTTGCAACTAAAACGGTGGATGTACCATATTAAAACCAGAACCGTGTCTATAGCTCAATTGCATCGAATCAGCAATTGTTTAATGGGACAGTCTCTATGCTTTTACAATTGGATCCTGGAAAACGATCGAGATTGTTAACGTTGTTAACAAATTTTCATATATTTTTTTAAATATACTCATTAAACATATACAAACATACTACAAATAGTTACTATGGTCTAGTAGACTTATATGTATATTACAATACGAAGCCTTTAAAATCTACAAAGTAGTATTAATTAACAGTCTTGTGTATTCTATAAAATATTTATTTTAATAAAAACTATTTATCCATATTAAAGATAATATTGTAGCTTCTATTTCATATATATATATGTATATATATATAAATATATATAAATATATATATATATATATATATATATATATATATATATATATATATATCAATGAATATTAGTTGTTGCAGTACTTTCTATGTCTTCTTTAAACAATTTTTCTTCTTCAGCTATATTCTTATCAGTGTCAGTTTCGAAACAGTTTTTTTCAAAATAAAATTCAATTTCTTGTAAACTTCTATTTTTTGTTTCAGGCATATAAATGTAACAATATATGAGACAAATCATAATGACAGTCGCGCTAATTAAGAAAACTCCGTGATATCCAATAATTTTAAACAATTTTATAGAAATTCGAATATGATAAAATTGCATAACACTGGAAATACCACTTATTACTAAAATTTGAACATTTTTACCATCCATTGGCATCAATTCCAACATTAGAGGTTCTATCACTGCGTAGGGACCAGCTATAGCGGTAATAAAATACAAAGCAAACAGTAAAGTCTTAACCCAAGCCATGAGATTATCGTTGACAGGCCATAGATATATAATAACCGCTAGTAAAATTTGAAAACAATTGGATATAATTCCAGATGTAAATAATAGCGGTCTCATTTTAAATCTACTAACTAGTAAACAGGATAAACTTGAACCCAAAATAACAAACCCATCTACTAAGAGAGCATATTTCAAAATATTACTAGTTCCGGTGATGTCTTGCAACATAGATAACGCCAATGTAGTCATCAAAATTCTTCCACCAATCGTTCTGTATATTGCGCTAACCATTACTAAGGCTGTCATTCTCCAAAAGCGTTTTTTATTTAATAATCGGATATATTTTATTAACGGTTCTACAAAGTCGTTGTGTTGTCCATTATTGTTGGCAGTGCTCGATTGATTTTCTATTAACATTTTCAATTCCTTTTCAGAAGCTTCAGTTGAAATATGTAATGCGTTAAATGCTGTCTTACATTCCTCAAATTTTTGTTTGGTGGCTAACCAATATGGACTTTCTACCCAAAAACACGGTAACATTGCTGATATAATAGATGGTATCATACCTAGTAAAGCAACTGTTCTCCAATGCAGCTTAGTGCATAGAATATGACCTGATGCAGCACCTACTGACTGTCCCACGCTTGACATCACATTTAGAGCTAACGCCCTAATATTTGGAGATATATACTCACTTATGCTCACATATGTCACTAACATTATTCCTCCGTATGGTAGTCCACCCACTATTTTAGATAGCAAAATAGTTGTTTTATCCTCCGCAAAGTAAACCAATAGCCAGTGTATTATAACAAATATAGATAAAAAAAATAATAACTTTTTTCGTCCATATTTCTCAGATAGAAATCCTATGACCCCAATGCCTATAAATATTGTTATATGAATTATTGAAGCTGAAACAGAAAATATATATCAAACATTGCCAGCTAATTACAATATAAATAGTGTAATGTGAACTACTTTTATATATGAAAGATTTTCGGAATAAATATAAAAACGTAACTCATAAGTGGATACTTTCCAAGAAAAATGTGCTTACCTATCAAAGAAATATCATCTTCAGTTAACGCTATTTTCTCGTCATGTTGGAGAGCGTTGATCATGCCTGACATCTGCCCAAATATGAATCCATCCGAAAAACTACATAGAGTTAACCCAGTGATAACTGAAATCTGAAATTTAAACTGAATTAATATTAAGCTTTTGTTTAGACGAATTCAAATGAATTTAAAAAAATCCTTTTTTGATACGATCGTACTGCAGCATGACAATGTCCCCTCGGTGCTTGTTATGTTACAATACTTAAGTAAAGAAGAAAGTTTCGTTATTTTTAATTAAGTCAATCACATGTATATGAAGAAAATGGGTTATTAAATTTTTGTACGTGGTTAAGTTTCAATGGAATAAAATAATAGGGAGCTGTATAAATAACTATACTGTATACAGCTACATACTGCTTCACTCTTGAAATCACGAAATGTTCTCTTGTATAATTTAAAGCAAAATTACATACATTTGAATAAATATATAATTAATCTATAGAAGTTAAGAAATTTAAGAAATATAAATTCAAACAAATATTCACGTCACCTGTCGAAGTGTTTGTACCGGAATCATTTTTCCAATTATATCTATCGACTATAAAAACATGACTGTAAGTAAAATAGACATACCCATGCCTTTTGTATGTGTAAATATTATATTATATTTTAATATGTATTCAATATTACACGCACCATATAACGAAACTTTTATAAAAATACAACTGGTATTTTGGTTAAAATATAGTTGATTTCTTGTTAAGTTCTAGCCCACTATAATACTTTGGCCTCATCTTTCAAATAAGGGTCGAATAAAATAAAGAATACTACTTTAAAACACAATGTTTTAATTAAACTATCATTTAGCATGTAATTATTATAGTTTGAGTTATTTGGCTTGTTTACTACAGAGCATGTGTTAATACATTGTTAACATATTAATTTTTGCTTGTTACTTTTTATTAGTGAAATGATCTAGACGACTATCTCTATTTTGCGTTTTCACCTGACCGTGTTCTCTGCATTCACCTGCGTTTTTAAACCAGGGATTTTGTTGAAAAATATCTTTTTTGTATATGAAAATATAATATGAAAGGGTATAGCAGAATGAATTAAGAAAACCAGCCAAGTCCAAATAGGATTCGTGTACAGAGTTCTGTACTATTGTATATATATATATATATATATATATATATATATATATATATATATATACATATATATATATACATATATATATATATATATATATATATATATATATATGTATATATATATATATATATATATATATATATATATATATATATATATATACGGCTAATTACGTGATACCACGTTAAAATCTCAAAATTTCGTAAAAACTAAATAAAAATTTTCATTATAATAACTTATACACTCAGTTTTTTGTTGGGAAAATAATAAATAAATATTACATAAATAAATCTTCTTTTTCTTCTTCTTCTTATTCTAATGATGATGACAAATGAATTGCAGTCGCCATTTTTCCTTAGCAGTACATCACTGACTCCAAATGCCTAAATATTGCGTTCGTTAAGGTAGTATCGTACGGCAATAATTATTCGTTTATACAGTACCTATGGAGTGTCAGTAAAGACACAGGAATCAGTGATTTAAATCATTTAAGCAAAGCAAAATAAAACATAGAAACAGTGGGAAATTTACTGTTTAAAACCGAAAACTAAAAGGGGATAGGATGTTTTTTTGGTCTGACCTGATGACAGTTGATCTAAATTAGCACCACTAATCAACTTAACACATGGTTTCTCTCACCATAACAATTTCTTGCTCGCATCAGGCCACAGCCTCATTTCGCGGATTCATAATATGGTGTTACTAAAATTCTTGAACTATGATACTTTTTGAATCAATAAAATGCGTTTCGTCTAGAGTATCGTTAAAACATAATACAATAGATAAGTAAATAAGCGATAACCCATAGTGGATACAGGAAAACATTTTTTTACCAATTTCCCAATTTAGTGAAGTTCTAGGTTTCAGGCCGAATAAACCTTATATATACTGAAATCTTATTTGGACCTAAAAGTAAACATGAAAATTTAAAGTAATAAGAACTTGTAAAAAAATATTTTAAAATGTTATAAAATATTAATAACAATGAACTTGACTCTCATTTCACATTTATGTTTTTGATTGGATGCATATCATTGACATTACAAAAATTAATCCGCCGTTATACAACTTTACCGTGATTATAATTCTACTAAAAGTATATAATATATGTATATACTCGTATAAAATCAATTTAAAAGAATAATTTTGCACAATGCTTTGTTTAAAAAAATTGAGTTCTATACAAAATAACCAAGTTGTTTATGTATATAAAAAGTTACATTTATTTAGATTCGTTTGAATGAGTAAGAAACATTTATCCAAACATCCTCATAAACCTTCGTATTTTTATTATTAGTAGTTTAAATATGGCACATCGAAATGCTTTGCTCAGCCGACGATCAAGAGCCTTGTAATTGTTTGTACAAGTGTTTCAGAAATTGTATGAAAATAATTATTTTATAGGCAAAGAAACACGCTAGACTTTTTTCTTTTGGAAATATTCCATACAAACAAAGATAAAAATATTGTATTTCTTTTTAATGTAAATAGCCCGTATATTAAATTATGAATAATTTTATAAGATGATAAAATTTTCAGATTGAAGCGAATTATTAAATACCATGAACAAACCGCCTTATTTTTTTTAAATTTATATATAATTAACTTGTATACGTCAATCGTTATACTACGGCGTACTAATACTGTACTCTAGTATTGGACTTACAAATTTTCCAATGCGTCACGATTTTTTTCTTAATTTTGACCTTGTATACATGTTTCTTCTTTTTTAAGCCTCCTATTTTGAAATGCTGAAAAATAAAATAAAAAAACTATACAGTAAATTTAAAATAAAAAAAGATTGTTAATTTTAATCATGGTTATCGCATTGCTGTTTAGGAATTATTATAATTACTAATTTTCCGCAATAAAATTTAAATTTAAAATTATAAAAAAAAACAGCGTTTATTAGAGATTTTTTTAATAAGAAAGAAACAGCGCCATCTCGAAGCGACTAAAAATATATCATAGTAGACTGTTGTGTGTAGAATGCTTAAACTCGAAGTGCTTCAGCTTTCCGGTGGATGGCACTAAAACTAATATTTGAAATGTTTTATATTAAAATAACAATACTTTAACAAATTATACAGTGATGTATGACAAATGAAATCATACATGATTAATTTAAATAAAATTATTTTTATTTCTCCGCTGTGATAAGACTAAGCGGGGCGTTGAGTTTGTCTCTCAACACGCAATGTCTAGACATAGACTAGCGGATAGTCCAGGGAATGTCTTGATTGTCTAGGATAATTAGGAATAATTTAAAATAAAATATAATTAAATTTAATATATATTGAGCCAATATGTAAAGAGATAAGATAAATAAAAGAAACATATAATTTTCACATTGTATAATGACAACGCGTTCTTCCAAATGGTATTCATTTAAACTGTTAATTGCCAGCGCCTCGAACAAAGGGATCTCATATGAGTTAACCGTTAATGCAGTAATGAAAGCTATTAGGCGAATAAATAACAATCAAAGCACAATCGAGCTTAATGATGTAACTAACTAATTTATGGGTAGGCTATTTGTTCAGGATTGCATCTTTTACTAGTTACAAGTTTTCAAATAAAAATAATTAATATAATAATCAATACTGATTCTGTGACAGCGTCTGACTGTAAACGCGATCGGTTGTGGGTTCAATCCCCACTCGGGGATCGAGATAGTGATTATATTTAAATTATATTTAAGTAATAAACTGATAATAATAAATAGTACGTATATTTCAATTTCATTCTTTGCCGCCTTCATTCCACACATTTTTGTATGAGTGTCTGTCAAAACCTGTCGTTTTTTTCCTCTATATCCTGTTTGGAATCACAAAGATTCTACGAAATTTTCCTTTTAAAAAGCATTGAATATTTTTCCGTCTTCATGCTTTATCTCGAATAGCAGGGTGAAAAGTGAGTCAAGTCGCTTTATCGCCTTTACAGTTAAACTCTGTAACTACATTACGATGGCCTCAGTATTAACATTGTAGATGTATACTTTTTGGACTACGGGATCGTATTATGAGGATATTTGAATTCTCTCTTAGAGAAATATTTAATATTTTTCATATTAAAATGGATATCTATAATAGATGTATAATAATATATAACTCTATACCCATAGTTGGTTTGCAAACCTGCGGCTCGCGAGACACATGCGGCTCTTTTAATATGAAGCTGCGGCTATTAAGTTTTATACGTAAATATTCCTTATTGAAGAAAAAATCATTACCCGACTACGGCGAAGAAAAAAGGAGGGTTATGATTTTATGTATTTATACTATTAATATAAAACAGAAGACTTTGTTTGTTTGAACGCGCTAATCTCGCCATTTACTGATTGGATTCTAAAAAATTCTTTCTGTGTTCAATATCCTTTTATTGAGGTAGGCTACATAACATTACTTTACCACTAATGAGAGTCTTCACCCTCAGTAATCAAAAATATTTTGATTAAGTTATTTTGGTGAAGGCACAGTAAACGGTGAAAGTAACACAAAAACCATGTATCACAAAATTGTTCCCCTCTAAAAGTTCTATAAAAAAGTCCGCGATAACTTATATCTAGCTTTTACGGTTGACTCACTATAACTATTTTTACATATATATTATATTTTATATATTTTTAAGTTCTAAAATTATACATTATTTGCAAAGGTATTTTATAAACTAAATATTAATTCTTATCCAAATAAACAAGGCAAAAGAATTTATCACTGGCACTTATTTTTGAACAAAATAACCTTCGACTGTATATAATTTCAAGCAATGTGTAAGGACTTATTATGTGCGGGGTGTGTACAGCGGTGAGGCGGGAAGACGCTGGCTGAGAGTGTCTATAGATTTCTTACTAATATTATAAAAACAAAAGTTCCTGTGGATGTATGGTTTATTTGGATGACACTTTAATGTATTATAGGTATTTATAATTATATTTTGTAATTTAATCTAAAAATATTTTGGCTAAAAATCAGCGCATTGAGAGATATCTTAGCGCGCGTTAATAAAACCATTGGAGTTACACACACATCATGTAGTATAGGATTATTTGTAGATAGTTCTAAATAAAAGTCAGGGATAGTGTATTCCTATATTTTATATGGAAACCACTATGAAAAAATAGTGAACTTTAAATTTAATTAAATTAGATACTATACATTTATCAAACCCTTATCACAATCAATACTTTTCTCAATTTGAGTATTTAATATAGATTAACTATGTCTTTGACACTAAGTTTAACGGCCGAAAAGTTTAAAAAATATAACGATATGGTTGACCTGAGCGTCATAAAGCGCCCAATAGGTAAGGAGAGAAAAATTTGTACTAATATAAAGATAACTGTTAAGTACAAATATAGTTCTTATCAACACACCATGCGGGCGAAGCCGCGAGCGAAATTTAGTGTATATATATATATATATGCATATATATATGCATATATATATATATATATATATATATATATATATAAATATATATATATATATATATATATATATATATATATATATATATATATATATATATTTTCCCCTCATAACTTCTAAATTAGTTATTGTAATTAGACAAAGTAGGTGTCATTAGAAGCCTCTTAAAGAACTAAAAAATATATTTACAGAACTAAAAAAATATATTTACAGTGTATTGTGGGGTATCAAATGACACGTGATTTTATAAATTATTGCCAATATACATACATACGTCATACAGGTCTAAACCATAACCCGCCTTTTTACTTGGCCGTAGTCGGGTATAGTAATACTAGCTAAAAATATAATATATAAACAGTAAATAATACTTTAGGCACATAATGCTTTGTTTCGTATTTATTTTAAGTACGTGCCTGATGTTCTTAATAAGTCGCAGTAAGATATTAGGTTATTTGAATGACTGCTTCTGAAATACAGAAGGCGCTCTTCATGCACATCTGTTTTAAAGTACATACCATTTTCATTTAATATTTTATTACAAAAATATATATAAATTTTGTATGTAAATTGCTGATAATAGGGTTAATAATAGGAAAATTTTGTCAATTATTGAGAATTAGTTATAAATATTATTTATAGAATTGAAAAAAAAATTATTTAAAAAAAAGGAACAAGCCTAGTTAGTAAGCCTATTCTGGACTGGCAAAGTACCCCACTACATACAGTGTAAAAACCGCGATTTTAATCTCACAGGAAGCACCCTGACACTGTTTCTAAGTTGATGATTTCCTCTTGAGGTTTCCACGCTAAGGTCAGAGCTGTTCTAGCTGGACATTCGAGAACACCCGTTGACGCAATCAAGGACAGTAGGCCAGAACACTATACAATCGAAAGTAAAAGTTACGTATTCTTTATAATTTTCACACAAAATAAGAAGAACGTAAAAAAGTGTTAATATTCAAATCTCTCATAATACTTATTTAGAGATCATCCAGTTTTAGTCTAATATGCTGTTAGCCTGGTTTACTTAGCTATTTTAAGTAAGGCTAAGCCATAATCTCTTTCTAGGTTGCTAAAGTTCACTGAATCTTAAAGGTCTCCTCGTAAAAAACTATAAGGGTTATAAATACTATGGCAACATTATACGCTTATCTGCTTTACTAGCTTCAGTACGTTATTATTAATTTTTTTGTTAAAGTAAAAAAAAGATTTTTACTCTATAGTGTTATTGTTATAATCTGTATAAAAAAACATTCTAAGTGTTTTCATCTTAGTGTCATAATGTCAAATTGTTTTAGAGAAAAGAATAAAATTATTAATTTAAGGAAAACTTTTTAAAAACAGCTTTTTTTTCATAGTGTATTGTATTTTTTTAATCAAGCACTTTCATTAGATACTCATAATGGGTGCATTTTAACAACGAAAAGTATATATATATATATATATATATATATACATTACGTTGTTATATATATATATATATATATATATATATATATATATATATATATATATATATATATATATGCTATGTTAAATTGTATGTTCCCGTAATTATTATATAAATTTATAGAAAGAGTGTAATATTTTTTTTAAATAATGAATAAAATTTACAATAAAAATAATAAAATAAATATCATAAATGCTGCCATGTGTTCGACATATACAAAGTGACATATGTGTTATTAAGAGCAACGCGTTGTTAACGCGGTAACGGATACACTAGTTTTATATGAATGTATACATTTTTTATGTATTGTACTTAAATACTAAAGTAAAAATTAATTTGTGTAAGTATTTTTTTTAAATTTTAATATTTTTTTAACATCGTACTATTTTTGTCGAACAGTTGCAGTTAACTAAATAAGATAAATTTTAGAGAGTAAGGGATCCACCCTTACTCTAATAGTGTGTGAATGAGAAATTTATACCAAGAAGCTCCAGATGAACTTTTATCGTGATTGGAACATTTCGTATGCAGTATGTTAACTCTAACGACCTCTTTCTCCTGCATAGCAGGGTGTTCAGAGACAACCTACTTACTATTAAGAAATTCCATTGATGTGGCCCGCCGGAAGTCTAGACATTGCATGTTATGTTACTTTGACTGGCTATTATTTCCCGAGTGGGAATGGAACCTACAACCAATCATGTTATAGTCAGATGCTATTCCTTTGCGCCACGATGGCGAACACATTATCCGTACAAATTTTTGTGGCCAGTTTGCGCCTTTACATGACACTTACGCTCTAATTGTAGAGACCGTAAATGTTACGTTTATAACCTAATAGTGGAAAAGTTTTAGGACAGCTAAAACTTAGTAGAATTTATATATTTTAAAATATTTGTTCACAAAATAATATTTGTATATGTATACTCCTTTAAAAATAGCTTTATATGATATATGTAAAAACCTTCAAAAAAAATCAGATCTTTAATCCTATTTTTTTGGTCTGTCGATAGATTTTTACATATTCCTGCTACCCAAAGATTACTTCTGAGAGATAATCGTTTAGCTAGAGATAACTATATTATATTTATTATTTTTTATATGATTGAAAGCGATATTACTGTCTTAGAAGAAAAAGTAGCGAAGTAGAAAAAGTTATTTATACATTTTTAAAAATATTTTTTTTCTAATCCTAAGTACACGAGTACGAAACACTAAAATATTAAACAATATAGTTTTAATATTTTTATAAAGTAGATCATTATTTGAAAAGTATCTTAGTTGGATAGTGTGCGGGTTTCGTTGTGTTATATAGGCTAGCGTCTCATGCAGGTGGAAGGGGGTTCCGCTGTGTTTTAGTGGGTAGAATGAAATTCACTATGGAATTCCACAGTACTATCCATCTGCCAATGAACTGAATTTCCCATCAAAAAAATGTGTATGACAACCACGAAGATATACCCAATTTTTTTTCATGTAAGATTACTTAATAAAATATTATCATATATATAATCTTGTTCGCTTCCTCGCTCTGGTAAGACAAAGTGCGGCGTTGAGTTCCACCACTCAACAAACTACGTCTCGAATTCGGTGAAAAGCGAAATACGGAGTGAAAAAAAATATTTGCCTTAAGTTTTTTTCTCCTTAATTTCATTTTTTAGACAAAGCATTTCTAAAGCAAAATTTAATATTATATTCTCTACTGCGGCTATCATAATTTTTGCACAAAGCTATATAGAGATAACGTTGCCAGGGCAACGAGAATTTTATGCGTCAGCAGATCTACTAATTAATACGCTTCTTATATCAATCGTACTATAAATGTATTATTAGCTTTGCTCTGTTACTTAAAAAGTACTATGAAGGTATGTAAATTGGTACGAGGACTATTATTCAAGTAGCAACTCTGAATAGCTCATTTACTCTTTTTCGGTATAATATAATATAAGGCTTAATGAACTGAGTGGACTGGAAGGACTGGATGGACTGGAATGACTGGAAGAACTGGAAGGACTGGAAGGACTGGAAGGACTGGAAGGACTGGATGGACTGGGTGTACCGGATGACTGGATGACTGGATGACTGGATGACTAGATGACTGGATGAGTAGATGACTGGACGACTGGACGACTGCATGGACTGGATGAATTGGATTGTGAACTTACCACATAAGATTAAACAGATTGCAAATATAGATTGCATAGATTCGAAAAATCGAGGACTGCCTCCTCTTCCTGGCTAAGTTGGAACAATTGCCTGTAAAAAGGTAATATACGGCTTATTATAAGATAATAAAGATACCGAAAAAGTAATAAGCTTTTCATTTCCTCGTTGTAATATACAGGTTGTTAGATAAAATACGGGTTTTGTTTATATTCAGACGCATAAAAATAACTTTATGTTCATTATTCAACGATGAGAAGGTATTGAGATAAGACTTATGTTGTAACGAATTTCTTATAAGAAGACAATGTTAAAAAAGCAGATATACGATTTCTTAAATATGATTCAAGCTTTAATCCTGCTTATTAGGGTAGACAGAAAGTACCTAGTGTCAAGACACTCCGTACTTCGCTTTTCACCGAAGCCAAGACATTGCGTGTTGAGTGGTGGAATTCAACACATAATTTAAATATAATTACTCCCCCGAGTGGGGATTGAATCCACAAACGGTCGCGTTTACAGTCAGACGCTGTCACACTACGCCAAGACCGGCCTCAATAAAAATATTTTTATTCAAAACGTTACCCGTCTAGATGTGAACTAATAGGCAATTGTTTCGCATTTTCAATGGCTTACTGAATAAAATTGATTAGCATATTTTCATATTTTTTGCAGATACAAATTGTATTCCAAATGATGGAGTGAATGTAAAATATCAAACGTTTAACCTAGTTTATTTATTATTAGAATCCAGTAAATGTATATATGAATGTTCTATATTATTATATATTTTCAATATTATTGTTCACCTATTATACATATGAAAATATTTACTGATAAATTAAAAGCTATATGCATTGTTATCTTTATTATATAATAAATGAGTATAAAATTTAATTTGGTACGTTGATTTTTGTGCTTATTTGTATTCATTAGGCGATAAGCTTCCCCAAGCTGATCCCCAATTGTCTTATTGGAGCGGAAGGTCACCTGCATCGGGTATCCTAAGTGAACCTTAAATTAGTGTTAATTCACGTAGTTCGTCACATCGGAAATTGTCAAGATACTGGATCGACTGCTTTCTGCTAATAATTCATATTCCAATCAAAAAAATGTATTACCGAGTTTCCTTTTAAAAATATAAATTATAAAACAAAAATCGCTGACGCAACGAAAGTCAGCAGCAGTCAAGATATAATCATCCAACATCGCTATAGCCGTTCACCTAATCCAAGAATATTGGCCTCAGTGATGCTAAGTAACATTACGCCTTACAAGCATTGCGCATGCGACGCGAGGCAGGATCAGTCATGATACAGCCGTCCAACATCTCCATAGCAGTTCACCTAGCTAATTATATCAGCCTCAGTGACTCCCAGCAATATTGGTATATGCCACCGACATAAAATATGCCACATTAAATAATTTGAATATAGTCTATTATTATATAATATTACTACGTGTGCTTTTAATAGATATATCTGATTTAAATATTAAATCATATTTATATTTCAATGTGGATGTAATCACATATCAGGAAAGGGACATGTAGATATATGTAATCATACGACCAACACTGTCTATATCTTTACATCTTTCAATCTATGCTTTTTGATACACAACAAAAAGAGAGAGGCCGGTCGTGGCGTAGTGGGACAGCGTCTGACTGTAAACGCGATCGGTTGTGGGTTCGATCCCCTCTGGGGGGAGTGGTTATATTTAATTATTTTCCCTTCCTCGCTCTGGTGAAGACAAAGTGCGGCGTTGAGTTGCACCACTAAACACGAAATGTCTCGAATTCAGTGGAAAGCGAAGTACGCAGTGGCTTAACACTAGGTACTCTCTGTCTATGCTATGCGGGATAAAAAGCATAAAGCTAAAAATAATGTATCGAAACAAGTACAAGCTCAACATTGTTAGTTGCAACTTGAAACAAGATGTGAAGTTTCACAAAGCAAGGCTAATGTTAATGAAGAAAAGTTGACGCAAGTAGTAGATTGCAAAAATTGAAATAAATTGTGCACCGTATGTTAAGATTTTCTTATGTTTTTATTGTTTTAAAGCGAAAAGTTTTAAAAATAACAACTTTAGTAAAAAAAATGTACTAAAAATGAACTGTATGCAAAAATACATAAAGTATATATATATATATATATATATATATATATATATATATATATATATATATATATATATATCTATATATATATTAAATAAAAATAAAATAATTAGTAAAAAAAATATTTTTGAGGCTGTCGCGGTGGCACGATATAATTGTAAATGATTAGAGGTTCGAATCTCATTTATCTGCTATGGTAAGACAAAGTATAGCGTTGTTAATCGCCATTCAAGACACAATGTTTCGAAGCCCCTGCAAAAGTAGAGAAACCCTTCTAAGCGTAAAACGTATATATATACAAATATATATATATATATGTATATATATATATATATATATATATATATATATATTTGTAGTAATATCTCTTTCGTAGATAATTGTCCATTAATCAGTCCCCCAGGCTGTGCTAGCGAATTACGAGTACGCGTTTGCTACGATTGATACGAGGTGTGATGTTTAATTAGAATTTCATTTATATCTATATATATATACACGTTAGGCAAATTATTTGAACCATTTTACGAAAATTACACAAACTGAGCAGTTCAGAGTGCTAATATTTAAAAATACATTAACCACAACAACGGGACATCAAATCTATATTTATATATTAGTATATACTTATATATACATATATATGTACATATATATATACATATATATATATATATATATATATATATATATATATATATATATATATAAATATAAATATCATCTACCTTTTAAAACTCTTATTTCTGTCTTTCAGCCAAAGAACTCACAAGACAAATTTCAGTTTTCTACCGCCAATAGTTTTGGCTGTACCATGATAGACATCATGTTAATATTTACTATTTTTAAAGTGTTATTCCACACTTAGGATTAGAAAATATTTTTGAAAAAACGTATAAAAATTTTAAATCAGTGGGATTCGAACCCCTTGGATACCTTCCAAGCGCTCTGACCGCTAAGAAATGCGTTCTACTACCAACTGCGTCAAAATTCTTATACGTTTTGTTACAACTTATTTATGTTGTTTAGCGTTATTTTTATACGTTTTTTCTAAAATGGTTTCTAATCCTAAGTGTGGAATAATATTATAAAAATAGTAAATATTAAAATAAAATAGCAATCTCTAAATGATTATTTCTTAATAATCTTTAATAAAAAAATTTGTAAATATTTTTCTACAGAGATTTTAAACAACATAAATAAGTAAAAAAATGTAGATATCATGTTGTTGTCACATATTGAGTTACGGAAAATTTTTAGAAAAAGTTATGATATTTAACTGTTCTAAAACATACGTGTAACATTTTTATACGCTTTACGTGTTATCCCGTATAGCAGGATAGTCAAGGAGAATCTAATGTCAGAATACTCCGCTAATTGCTTTTCTCCTGAAATCAAGTCATTACTTGTAAAGTGGGGAACACAACTCCTTACATTTATTTGTATTTCTTATTTTTAATACAGTACTCCTCTACTGTATATCTTAAATATGTCAAACCAAGAACTGAAATAAAAAGAAAGAGCAATTTCAGATTATAGATTGATGTGTTTGTTTACTTAAGAGTTCTGTAAACGAATTCGGTTGTGTTCATAGCAATATTTTTTCAGATGTCCCCTATATTTTGTTACGTAGACAGAGAAAATCTACTTGCTTTTTTGCACAGATGGTGCTGAATGACATAAAATCGACATAATATTATGTGTATTTAATCAACGAAAGAGGTTTTATTTAGGTGTTATTAATATAATTTTTACTATGATAGTTTTAAATATTATATTTTTAATTAATTTTGTTTCTCTGCTCTGGTGCTTCACATAGGTTGTCTCTAACTATTAAGCTATACGAAAAAAGGTTTAAGCTGCTTTTTCCCTATAGAAACCTGTATAATAAATCTTACAACACTTTTGAGGAACACCTCATCTTATGATCTAATTCTTTTGAAAATTTGCCCGGCTCTAGATTTGATTTCCATTTTCGTAAAATTCATCATTAAAACATTTCCTGTCCTCTAGAAAAAATTATCATTACCTTAAATTCTCACTCTTATAAAAGTCCTCAAATAAACAAATAATTTAATAACTTCAAATATTGCCAAGAGAACATAATAAATATTAATTTAAAAAATGTAATTTATGTAAAATTCAGTACACCACAACGCCAACACAAATAGAGCAGTAACAATAAATCAGAGGCAGTCGTAACTCAGCGGAAGTCGGTGCAATCGCCTAATACTAGCGCACCTGAGCCGAAGACGCTATTGTGTATTGTCTTTACTTCCATGATCTATGTCGCTTTGTGTTTATTTTAATTATTATTTTTCATATTATTTTTACATTATAAAGAAATATTAGTGCTATCATGGTAAAGTGACTGTACCTAAATGCGATACGTTTTGAGTTCCTTTTTCGCTCGAGGAATTGTCTATACCTAATTTTGCACGCCCTAGTCAATAGAAAACGGGGTTGAGCTCCGTCACAGAACAGTTGGCATTTCGAATTTGCGCGTAAAGTAGAGAAGTTCCATACATTACTCAATAAATTTTATTTATTATAAAAATGGGGTCGATCAGATTTAAGAAATCTACACCAACACGTGTATCTGTAAATGAAAATTGGTAATCGGAGCCCACTCACATTTTGATGCTGGCCTTGTTGATATTTGTTTTGCTTCACGCTTTTATCCCGTATAGCAGGGTAGACATTTCTATCTACTGGGTACTTTCGTAACCAGAGTCAAGACACTCTGTGCTTCGCTTCCCACCGAATTCGAGAAATTGCGTGTTGAGTGGTGAAACTCAATGCCGCACTTTGTCGTACCGGAGCGAGACAATAATAAAAATGTAACCACTCAGACGTTGTTCCACTGTGCCAATAATTTTCACTGATATTATTATTCTACTGATTATTCTGATATTATTAGGCCGTATAATATTTGTACTGAAAGTATATGAAAAAACCGACTTTAGAAACTAAAAAGTAAATTTAAACACACCTTGTAAGCCAATATTAATAAAACAGCAACTTTTATTTAGTTCTGTTATTAACTCATAGATTTGACGTCGGTGCTAAGCCATGCGCCTAAGAGGTGCCTTCACTGTACAAATTACAAAATCAAAAATATCAGTATCGTATACCTATAAGACTTTTAAGACTACTAATGTTGTCCGAGATTACCGAAACATATATATATATATATATATATATATATATATATATATATATATATATATATATATATATATATATATATATATATATGTATATATGTGATGCTTTTTACGAATCGAATAAAACCCTACTGTATTTAACAAAACGGCTTGGCACCGACTTCTCAACTATAAATTGGTAATTGGTGTTAAATTATATCTTTATAAACTAATTATTATTTTTCAGTTTATGAAGTAGGTTTTTTTAAATGTACTTTAGTTTTATTTTTTACTTTTTAAGGTCCGCTCAATAATGATTGTTGAATACAGTAGCCTGTAGGAATATAGGGTGTCATAGTGATGTGGTGTAAGTATATATTCAAATATAATATGTGTTATGGAATCGTAGGCACATATAAAAACGATCCCAACAATCGTAAATGATATTTATTAAAGATTTCCAATGATATTTCCGAAGATCTGTATTAAATCTTTCACAATTTACTGTCGTACCTTCATTAAAGTATACTACTTCAAAAAAAATCTTGCGTATCTGTTTACAAATGACTATATATAATATTAGACTTACTGCATTGAACAAAAAAAGAAACACGTAAATCGGGCCAAAATTTTCGGCATAATCGGTGTACATACATTAAAAAAATACCGGCCTAAATGATAGCCTCCTGCTTTTAGGAAATCAGTTGAAAATGAAGTGAAAACCAAAAAAAAAATATTATTTTAAATTCAACTTACCTACCTATCTCTTATTTAATATTCCTAGCAATATAACTAGCATTAATCCTTGTAATGGGCTTAGTCTTAAAGCTACGTACTATATAAGTACAGTATATAAAGGTCATTAGCCTGTCTTCAGACGTGTAATGTTAACGACAACTGTTGGAGCTTTCATTATTCACGAGCAAAGGGTTGCGATGCGATACGGTGCGACGCGCCGCCCTACGTCGTACAAACGTGCTTGTAAATTCAATGAAAGATTGTGTACTTTGAGTATATTGTAACAAGTATATAAGTATAGTATTAAATTATTCTTTTTGATTTTAGTATTTAAAATAAAGTAAATGAAATTGCGTATAATTTGGTATTCGAAAATTTAGATGTGCTCGTGACCTCAGACAGACTTCTGTGAAGTACTCAAAATGTCACGTATCAAATATATATATATATATATATATATATATATATATATAGAACGTATAAAATTTTTTATATGTTTTTTCAAAAATGTTTTCTAATCCTAAGTGTGGAATAACACTTTAAAAATAGTATATATTAAAATAAAATAGCAATCTCTCTTGTTAAACGATTATTTCTTAATAATTTTTAAGTAGTAGAAATTTGTAAAAATCTCTCTACAGAGATGCTAACAACATAAATAAGTTGTAACAAAATGTATAAGAATTTCGACGCAGCTGGTAATAGAACGCATGGCTTAGCGGTCAGAGCGCTTGGACGGTATCCAAAAGGCACGAGTTCGAATCCCGCTGCGTTCAAATTTTTATACGTTTTTTCAAAAATGTTAACTCTAACCTGCCTAAGAAAGTACTCTTACGTACTCTACTTAAATATCTGAATAGACCCTCTAGTACTCTCCTGTATAATTTTAGGTAATTTATTCCAGAGCAGAACAGCGTAGCCAGAAAAAAATTTTTGCTAAATATAATATATATAGCATATGTGTAAAGCCACTTCGTCTAGAAACGGGTTGTGATGAACGCGCTAAAATGGGATTTAAAATAAGAAGGAGAAAAATTATTAAGAATATTAAAAAGAAAAAAGACAGGATGTGCATATCACGACGAAATTTGATTGGGAGCTAGTTAAGTTAGTGATCTACCCAAGTCAAAAGTTCAGGTACTGTATTCCAATCTGCCAATACATGCCTGCCAATTAATATAGCTTGTGATTTTTTTAGATTGACCAATCCAAATGATTTAGCCCAGAATTGTACAGCAATAAAATCTTCGTTCATGCAGTTGACAGCCTTGGATAGCTCTAGCAAATTAAAGTGCCTATACAATTGCAGATGCATGCAGATAATTGGGAGAAAAAAGGACAAGAGAAATATTGTTTATAAAAATAGTGAAAAGAGAAGGAGAAATAACGCCACCTTGGGGGACGCCAGCTGTTATATCTAGCCAATTCGATAGCTGTAACACATTGCTGACGACCGATGATCGAAATCAACCCAGTGTAGCAGAAGAGAAATTAACTGCAAAATGAATTGCAAGAATAATCTCAAATTCAACAGTCGAAAGCGCTGCTGAAGTCCATTATGACATTTATAGTAAGCTTGGTATTATCCATTGCCCACCTAATATCCTCTGAAACATTGAACAATACGCCAACCGTGCTACGAGAAGGACGAACGCCGGATTGATGATATAACATATAGTTGGATAATAGAAAGGTGTATAATTGGTCGTGAACAATAGATTCAAGGACTTCAGATAGGCCTGGGAGTATGAAAATAGGAAATCACTGAGGCATATATTTAATTTTGCTTAGTCTCGTTTAAGTTTAGTTCTTTTTATCACTTGTATCAACTAAGGACTAGACTAGTATTCGATCAAGCTATCAATGTTGTTGACTTCCAATACTGATGTCCAGTTGATATTTTTTGTATCATCTCTCAAATGTTCATGATCCATATGCTAAAAATCTCGTAGAAAAATAATTTTTCCTCTAACCTTGGGAAGACGCAATTTATACGAGACATTTACAAAATCATGATGAGAGAAAAGGGCAGTTAACTGTTCATGAGAAAAAACAAGATTTAGGTTAGAACCAGTTTGGAAGAAGTTAAAACAAGAAGTTATCATTGTTAACGCCTGTACCCTTGAGTCCACTTTTAACAAACATTTGTTTTAATTATCCATGCAAATAATATTATCATATATAGGTACGAGGCACTCAGGCGTAATTTCTTAGTCGTTAAAGTAATTAATTTCGTCATTTTGACTTTTTTATGACGCACAACCAATTCTATAAAAAGATACTCAAATGAGCCTGTAGACGATGCTTGTGAGAACAAAATAAGTTTAGTCTGAATAGTCTTCGTAAAAAAATATCTGATCCGCCACACACTCGCTCACACACACGGAACGAACGAAAAAGTTGATGGTTGACCGGGAGCAACTGTTAGTTGGCAAAGAAGGTTTTAATCAGGTTTCAGAAACTAATATACAATCAACTACGCCGGTGCCAAAGGATGTAAGAAAATCAGTGTAGTGAACGAGTATGCTCTCTCTTTCCCTCTCTCTCTGTGCGTTGATATGCACCAAGAAAAGGTAATTTGGGTTGTCCTCGAAGATTTTAAATGAAACTATCTTAACCGGATTAATCGCGTATATTTTAGTATTCGAAAATACATTTTGGACACCTGACGTTTCGAACACTTTACAGTAGTACGTGGTCACAGGTAGACTGAGGTGGCATTCGTCTGTCTGATACAAAAATTAATTATATCAAACTACCACCATCTGTTTCTTAATTGCCTCGCGTACTGCCCTGGACTCTTGCAGAATGAGCTGATTGTATCTTTGTCTCTGGTGTGGTGGATTTGAGATGGTGGTGATGGTGGTGGATATATATATATATATAAAAGAACAACTTGATCAAAATTTTTAAACATACAAATAAAAGCAAAACACAGTACAAGTCTCGTATCACGAAAGACGTCTTGTATTACGAAAACATATATTTTTAATAATAATATAAAAATTAAAACAGATGAGCTCATAAATACACGATCACTTTACACTTTCACGTCTACCCGCAAAAAAATCTATTACATACTTTGGTAGAGCTGAAACCTGTTTCATCTAATCTTTATTCTTTTTACTTTATCGAAATTATTTGTTCTTCGTGATTTTTTTTTATTAAATAGTTCCACAAATGTTACCTTACAAAGATAAAATACCACTTATTTCCTGACACCTTTACCGAACCTTTAGATTTTGTCTTTTTGAAAATCTAACAATACCAAAAAATTATTAGAGCTGTATGTTGACACAAAACAAGGATATACTTCACCAGATTTATAAGACACCTTTAAAAGTTTATAAAAATTTTACGCTCAAGAAAGTAATAAAGATATTGCAGCTATAATTTAAAAGTAATTAAGTATTAATTCGTAATTTTACAAAATAACGTTATAAATTAATGAGGGTACACACTGATTGTGGTTGACTTGACTGAAGCCGTTGGTAAATTTGAACTCTGGTGAATTGTTAACTTCATATTTAGATTTTTAGTCAATTTAGTATTAGTGAACCTAGAATTATAAAAAAGAGTCAATCGTAGATCCAAACCTGTATTTTTTGAGATTCATGCTTAATCTTGCAAAGTAAAATTGGAGACAACCTAGTGTCAAGGCACTCCGTTGATTACTTTCCTCCCAATATTTTGCATTGCGTGCTTAGTGACTAACTCAACGCCACGCTTTATCAGAGAAACGAAAAATGTGTATTAAACATAGACATTCGCCCTACTGGGAATCGAATTCATAATCAATTGCGCTTGTAGATTAACGTTACAGCGTTCGTCAAAAATATTGTCATACTAATATTTATTTATTGTTAGTCCAATACCCACGTACTTCAGTATTTCACGCCGAATGACATGTTTTTGATTTATAAAGTCTCCCGTATATTATGAAATACTGGCTGGTGTCGCGTTTCATGTGCGAGTGTGTAATTTATTTAATGTATGAAAAATGGAATACATTACTCGTTCAATAGTAATCACTTTTTAATAAATCTTTATTAACTTTTCAATGTCAGTGTTATAGGTAGACTGACGTGGCCTTTTGTGTAGTCCGTGGTAACAGGTAGACCAAGGTGGCGCGCCATGTAATCCGTCGTCACAGGTAGGCTTACGTGGCATTCGTCAGTCAGTTGTTACAATAATGTATTTTTATCCTTCCCCCTTTTTATCCCGCATAGCAACCCTGCTATGCGGGATAAAAAGTGGGGCTGTCTACCCAGACAGAAAGTGTAAGCACATTGCTTGTTGAGTAATGGAACGCCGCACTTTTTCTTACCAGGCTGAGGAAGTGAAAATTATTTAAATATAATCACTCCCCCGAGTGAGGATCGAACCCACAATCGATCACGTTTACAGTTAGTCGCTGTCATACTGCGCTACGACCGGCCGAAAAATGGAAAATGTAATTCGACTAAAATATACGCGATGAATCTTTCTAAAATGGTTTCATTTGTAACGTTCAAAAATCCCAAAAATCGAAGAACTCATTACAATGAAAATAAGTGAGAAAATGAAAATCATTTAGTAATTTATGATTATTCCTTCAAGTGAAAATCGACCCCGCAACCTTAAACTTACAGCCAGAAACGGTCCCATTGCATTCCCATGAAATTAGTAGATCTTTTAAAACAAGTAATTATATAAATCAAATTTAGTATAGAATGTAATTTAGAAATGTTAATACTACGAATACATTGTTTAAATAGATGTCTGTCGGTCTCTTTGATATTGGAGCTTAATGATCAAATTAACCAGAGTTAAATTGTATGCAGTCAGCTTAATTAAGTATTAAGGTATAGGATATAAAACCATCGTGATGTATTAGGACAGCGCTTGATTGTAAACACGATAGGTTATGAGTTCGATTCCCACTCAAGAAAATGTTTACACCTGGTGTCCAATAAGTCCTTTGTAATTTAAATTTCGAATAAGATTCAAATGGCGTAGGAATGGCGCGGGGTGTGGGTGAAGCGGCAACGGTTTTTTGGAATTCAGTTGCCATGGAGCACGTCACCGGAGGGAAACGTGCTCTTTGTGTACGTGGCATTTATTGCAACAACCATCTGGCTGCTATTGCTCGGCGTAAATTTAGAAAGTATAATTTACTCAATTTTAATGACTATCCTAGTATTCAAAGGATTAAGAATTATATTCAAAATTTCGAGGAGACAGACTCTTAGTTGGACAAACAATGATTGGGCCGACCAAGGACATCACGGATGCAGAAAACATTACGTAGTGCAAGAGTCAGTTCGTGAAAATTCTACTCAATCCATTCGTAAGTGTTCCATTGCATTAAATATATCCAGATTGACGTTACAACGCATTTTAAAGAATAATAAGAAATATTATCCATACAAAATTCAGTTAGTACAGGAATTAAGAGATACTGATATTACCAATAGACGTAATTTCGTAAACGAAACGATGAATCGCTTTACTTCGTTTAACAATGTATTACATTCTGATGACGCTCACTTTTACATAAACGGCCATCAATAGGCAAAATTATCACTACTAGAATGGCGTAAACCCACGTCTCAAACATCAAAGGCCCTACATAGCCTCAAAGTCACAGTTGGAGCGGCTGTGTCAACGCATGGCCATCATAAGCCCGTACTTTTTTGAGAATGAACATGGTCGTGCGGTAACTGTTACTTCGGAACGGTATGTGGCAATGATCGGATTTTTTTATACAATAGTTTGAGAATAGTTTCCAAGTTTCAATACCCGAGCCAGGTTTTAACAAGATGTCACAACTGCCTATACCTCCAACACCCAACTATACCTGTTGTCCATCAACTTTTTACTAAAAAAATGATATGAAGAAGCGACATTTGCTGGCCACCACGTAGCGAGAATTTGAGTCCAATGCACTTTTTCTTATGGGGTTACCTTAAGTTATAATTTACAAAACAAATCCGCAGTCAGTTGATGAACTAAAAGAAAATATCCGACGAGAAATGACAAGCATTTCAGAGCGTACTTTGCGTGGAGTAATTGAAAATTTTAGTCGTCGTTTACCAGGAGTGCCAAGAACAAAATGGAGCACAAGTAGATAAAGTGATTTTTAAAAAATAATTCCCTTTTAATGTAAATTACTAAACGTGATTTTAATGTAGATAAAAAAATAATATTATACATAGATATTTTTATATATTTTTTTTCAGTTCAAAGGACTTATGGGACACCTGTATTTAAATTATTCTCATTTTCCCGTTGCAATAAGACACGCAATATTTCAAATTCGAGTGGAAACTCCCACTCTACTCTGCTTTACGGGATAAAGCGTGAAGTTAAAAGAAGTTAAGATATCAAATTCATATCACTAAGAAATACTAATAGTTTTATTAGTAAACATCATCTACAGTGTTTTCCATTTTTTAATTTTAAACATTCATCTTTGAAACACAGAACAATAATTTAAAAGATAAAATTTATATAGACATGAAGGATATGTTTTTAATAAAACAAGTTCAGGCTTTTTATCCCGCATAGCAGGGCAGTCATAGAATGAGAACCCAGTGTCAAGATAATCCGTTGACTACTTTCAGTTAGACAAAGACATTGCGTGTTGAATGCTAAACTCAATGCCGCACTTTGCCTTCAGATCAGAGTGGAGAAATGGAAATAAGTTTTAAATAAAAACATTTAATCGAGGTGAAATCGAAAGAGACACTGTGTCATGCAGTGAAATACTACCTTTGTATAAACAAACGTACGAACAACGAACGTCTTGTATATATATATATATATATATATATATATATATATATATATATATATATATATATATATATATATATATATATATATTTAAAAATATATATTATTCAATCATGGTAAGAGAGTCCTGTCAACCTGCAACAAGTTACAAGCCAGACGAGGCTTGATATTAATGGGTTGAATTGGGCGCTTGTACAAATGGAAATTAATTGCAGTCATAAAGGCTCTGTGACTGTTTAGAGAATAACGTCTAAGTGTTACATTATAATATAAATTTTATAAATAAAATAGTAAAAGCTCAAGATGACATCATTGTTAAGCAGTTATGTTTAATTCCAGTTTTACTTTATCTAGATAATGGTAAAACATACATTGAAATATTTTTTATTAATCTCGTAAGAGAATTTGCGATGTTAGGTTACGCAAAGTATTTTTCAAAAGAAAAGCAATAAAGCTAGTCCTAGAAAATTAACTTTTAGTTATTATTTAATATGTAAGCTACTTGAACTACACTATAATAGATAAAAAACTTACAGCTTCACGCTTTATCCTGTTAAGGGAAGTCAGAGACAACTTAGCGTCACGCCACTTAGTCGACTGCTTTCCGCTCAAACTTGAGAGATTAAGTCAAGTTCAAATGAATTATTTGTAAATATATCCCCAGAGTGGGAATCGAACCCACAATATATTCTTCTCCTCTTAAAAAACTTACGTTCTTTAATTTTATCCATAATTTACTAATAAACACATTGAAATCACAAAAACATAAATGTGAAACTTTACATAAAGCCCCAAAATAGAAGTTATTAATAGAAATCAAATTTCACATCTGCCCAACTCCATATCGCCTGGTCTGGGTAGCTATTTGAAATCCAGCTACGTTTCATATTGTCAGGTTTTATTAGCCCCGTATGCTGTGCCCCGTATAAATTTCGAGAACAATACATTGTAATTTACATTTAGGTACGTGACGTACGCGTACACGAATGCCTATGAAATCGGTATGTACGAGTCAAAATCAACCAATATTTTAAGTAAATTTTGAGTTTATAACAGTCTTATTGTCATTTAACTATTTTTAAAATGTTATTTTATACTCAGGATTAGGAATGTTTTCTAACATTTTTAAAAAACATGTGAAAATTTGAGCGCAACGGGGTTCAAACCCGCGCTGGTTGGAAACCGTCCAAGCGCTCTGACAACTAAGCCATGCGTACCAGCTGCGTCGAGTTCTTATACGTTTTGTTACAACTTATTTACGTTGTTAGCGGTGTTTACAAATTTATGCTACCCAAAGATTATTAAGAAATAATCGTTTTGCAATAGAGAATGCTATTTATTTTACTATTTTTAAAGTGTTACATTAAAACTTATGATTAAAAAACATTTTTAAAAAACCTATGAAAATTAAGAATTTTGATGCAGCTGGTAGTAGAATAGCTTAGCGGACAGAACGCTTGGACAGTTTCCAAGAGACGAGGGTTCGAATCTCACTGCATTCATATTTTTATACATTTTTAAAAAAATGTTTTTTGAAAAAAAAATATTGTTCAAATGTACTCAAGAGTCGTCGATTAGTATTTAAATGATGTTAAATTGATAATATATAATTTCAGTTATTTAGCATTTAAACGTTAACTGATGTCTATGAGTAGTTATTAATATTATATATATATATATATATATATATATATATATATATATATATATATATATAAAGGGGTGTCGAGACATTACGCTGTCTCTGATCACTACTATACGGGATAAAGCATGAAGCTGCTTTATATAATTGTACTTTACAGTATTGCGTTTTGAGGCAACGACTTGGCTTAATGTATCTGAAGTATTACAGCGTTCTTTTTTATTTAAATCCCATCTACTTTTACATTGAAAAGAATGAATTTTGGAGCTGAAAATTTCGATGACAACGCATTTATTTTAGACTTTTCATTAATTGTTTTCTTTACCTATAACTGGATAGCCAAAGAGGATCTAGTGTCAAGACACTTCACTGAAATAATGTGAAATTTCTTTTTAAGTATTGAAATTCGATGCCGTGCGCCAGATTGTCAAGATAAATAACCTAACTCACAACCAATTGCTTATACTGTCAAACTCTTTAATAAAAATTATTATTTTAAATGGCCAAGATGACTTCTTTGCCATTTAATATAATGATTTTTATTAAAAAATATGACAATATATTTTACATTTATCAAAGAAGTGTCATTAAAGGAGTCCACATGACTGTTTCTGTGTTGCTTTTTTATTTTCACTTTGTTCACAAAGCGTCCAGCCAGGTCCTGTTGCATTGCCATCACTCCAATAGAATGATATACAAGTACTTGACGTAATAAAATAACTAAAGCATGTAATTTTTTTTATTTTCCATTTTCTCAAGCGTAAAACAGAGTATCTTGACACTAAGTTCTCTCTGACTACACTGCTAAGGAGAGAGAATGAAATAACAAAAAAAAAGTATATTTTTAACTGAAATAATTCCTAATTGCAGAGCGTGCACGGAACAAAATCGTCCAATTATACCAGAAACACTTTCATAAACTTTACGACTCTACCTGCCAATGCACGAAAGTAAGACTCAATTACTTTAACTAATTATATTTAAGGCCCCATTAGGGAGCAACATTATTATTTATGATTCAAAAAGACTCCGACTGTTTTTATTCATAATAGTTAGTTTTTTTAGATTAAAAAATAAGAAAAATGTTATTTTTCAGTTTTGATTTGTTCTAAATTCAGCGATGAAAATGTATAAAAACATAAAATACGTGTAAAATAAGCATTTTATTTGAAAATGATTATTTTTTTTTAGTGTTTTGTACGTAATATATATTATGAAATGCGTTAATATAGAATGTACTGCTTGCTCTATAAGGAAAAGGTCCTAAAATTTTTATTTACGCCAAAAATTAAAAAAAGCAAATGCAAATGGACGTTCAGTTTATTTTTCTTCTTCTTCCTGTAATTTCTCCCAGCTTAGCCAGGGTCTGCCTTCTCACTTCACCTACTCCACTTTGCACGTAGTAAGTCCATTGGCTCTCATATTCTGTTTCACATTGACATTCAGCCATCGCTTCCTTGGGCGACCAGGAGATCTAACTCCAGGGACAGACATATCAAGGCATATTCGTCTACCATCTGAGGCGACGTTCTTGACGCTTATCCGCTACGTTAAGGACTCCAAGACTATCAGACTCGGATGAATAGGTTACGTATGCGATCAGCCCGCGTTACACCACACATCCACCGTAGCATCTTTATTTCCGTAACGTGAAGCTCCTGAGTGTGTCAAGATAGTGCTGGTCAACATTCGCTGCCAAATAAGAGAACCGGTCTGATTATGCTCTTGTGTATCTGCCCATTGAGTTTGGGCGGTATTCTGCGGTCGCAGACCACACCTGTGACTTTACGCCATTTGGTCCAAGCAGCGCTGATACGTATGGATGACATGGATGTCATCATCAATACCCCCAGACTCATGAACGATGGATCCAAGGCATCTGAACTTCTCCGACGTAACGGCTGGTTTAGGACTTATATGGATAGTACTAGAGGCTCCCGCAAGCCATGTACTCGGTCTTACCCTTTCAGAGGTTCCCGGCTCTCGTCAATGAGTCCTATATCATAAGATATAAGCCAAAACAGTATCCAGCACAACACTAAACAAGAACGGGCTAAGAGCCGAGCCTTGGTGAATTCCTACCGTAATCGGAAAGAGTTTTATGTCGCCAACAGCAGTCCTAACCATTGAAGCGGAATCGTGGTACATATCTCTAATAATGTTAACATAGGCCGCAGGGATCCCTTTTGATCGCAATGCCCACCAAATACATTGACGAGGCAGACAGTCAAAGGCCTTCTGCAGATCTAAAAATGCTAAGTGCAGGGATCTTTTTCTCTGTATGCCTCCATCAAAATTCTGAGCAAAAATGGCACACATGGTACCCCATCCTTGCTAAAATCCATATTGACACACAGAGACAGTACACTCTCGGCGAAGCTTGAGGTCGATCATGCACTCAAAGACATGGTGTGATTCATAATTTTAATGCCCCTATAACTACCACAATCTTCAACACTGCCCCTGCCTTTGTAAACAGGGGTTATAAAGATGTACTGCGACGGGCGTGGCATCATTCCAGTATTCAAGATGTGGTTAAAAAGGTCAGTAAGCACGAATACGCCAAGAGAGCCCAATGATTTCCATGCTTCGATCGGAATGTCGTCGAGTCTCATCGCTTTCGTTTTGTTTGGGTGTCTTTGACGTAAAGTTATTTTGCGATGACTTTTTATCCTTAGCACGTGCCAATTTGTAATTGAGCTTCTGCCCTTCCGCAGTTTCAAGTTTATCATATAGTGGTAAAAATTTTCACTACGGGTTTGGGCTACAACTCTTTTAAGAGCACGTTTGGCTACTATATAACCTACTCTGTCTTCAGGAGAATCGGTGGTCTGCCACTCCTTAAAGGCAGCCTTCTTTCGAATTACCTCCTGCACTTTGTCATTCCACCACTCTATCAATGACCCGTCCTCCTCTAGAAAGACCAAGAACTCGTTTACCCGTCGCAATAATTGCTAACTGGTCTCGATCCCAAGCTTCCTGGGCAGTTTAGGTTTTGGTCGATAGGCTTGGACTCTCAACCTCAGCCAGGAACTCGGTTTGCATCGGCTCATTAAGCAACCACCACTTGATTCTAGGTTGGCATTTCTCAGCTACTTTCTTTTTCGGGGTAAAGATATAGTCCATGACAACGAGGTGATGTTTCACCCGGAATGACTTTACAGGTCGTCACTTTTCTTTATATATCACCACCTGGTCAGCAGATAATCTATTTGAGTTGAATGGGCTCTCCCGCTCTTATACGTGATAAGGTGCTAAGGATTCTTTTGGCCATACCATATCTATAACCGTCGTGAACACGTTCATACGTTTCCGTAGCTTGCCTACGTGACCGTTCAAATCACCCCCATCTATGATTACTTCGACAGCCGGTATAGCACGTAGAATCGTTCTTATTGGCCACGCTACAGCCCACCTGAGGTACTGATTAAGTTAGTAATTACCCCCTCAATCAGTACCATCACCCGCATTAGGCGGACGGTTAACTTCAAGGAGACCATTCCTAAGCTTTTCAGATAGCACTACCACTACACCAGCCTTCAGTTTATTATTACTTATATTTACTTCAACTCAATTTTTGCATTTACAAACAAATTAATGTATAACACAATTTTTCTTATTACATAATTTCGTCTATTGGTTTAGGTTCTATGACTTAAAAATTAATGTCTTTATTAAAATAATTATAATAGGCTAATAGAGTTATCGTTACATTATTAAGATTATCGATATTCGTACGGGAATTAATTATAAGTTAAGTTACGCCACCCTTTATTTAAAAAGTAATGGTGTGTTATAACACAATATTTGCTTTGTCTATGCTGCTATACGTGTGATGGATATAACATTAATGAATTATTTAAAAATAAACATAATAAAAGATGCTTGTTTTAAATTATTTTCTCGTGTTCTTGATGGTCCTAGTTAGGATACCAATTTCATATTGCTGTATCATCGCATGTATGAGACATGTTCACGTTTTATCAACTCGGACGGGTAGAAATGTTAAAATAGCGTTGTAAGAATTCTTAAATAGATATTGATATATAACTATTTATATAAGTCAATTTATTAAAATAAAAACAGCTTCACGCTTCAGCTTTCAGCCAGAAGCCGGTCGTGGCGCAGTGGGACAGCATCTGACTGTAAACGTGATCGGTTGTGGGTTTGATCCCCACTCGTGGGAGTGATTATATTTTAATTATTTTCACTTCCTCGCTCTGGTAAAAGATAAAGTGCGTTGTGTTTTACCACTCAACACGCAATGTCGAAGTCGGTGGAAAGCTAATTACGGAGTGTCTTTACACAAGGTACTTTCTGTCTACCCTGCTATGCGGGATAAAAGCGTGAAACTAAAAAAGAAAAGTTTCACGCTTTATCCTGCACTAGCGGCCCGCTCACGGCTTCGCCCGTGATAACTAATATCTATCTAGTTATATCGTTTATATCTATCTAGCTATTTCATTCCTACTTTTGTATTATATGATTTATTAATAAGTCTTCGAATTATATAACTTATTAATAACCCACTAACCAACCTAATTAAAATTAAGTCTGACCTACAACTTATACTTAGAACAAAAGAGTAGAAAAATCAATTCGGCCAATGAAATATTTAAGAAAGATTTTAATAGGCTATGTTAATATATACAGACTCAGTAGAATTTTTGTCTATCTGTCCGTCTGTTCGTTTTGAATTTCGGCATAGTAAGCTTTATAGTCTGGAGGTACATATAGGAGAGTTTTATCCTGATTTATATATACGAGAATATATATTGTGATTTATTTTTATATACATGAACCGAGCTAGCACGGTCACGACAATCTCGAACTTCCTTTAATAATAGCTAGTTTCGTATGGAAAGTTGCGTACAGAAATCCTTCTTTTCAATATTTTAAACAGGAACAAAATCCGTTCACAACTTTCCGAGATTAGCGCAAGTAGGTGGCTTTACTTTATAAGTGGTGATAAACAATCTAGTAATGCTCCGCTAATCAACTCAATTAACGAATTCAACGCTGCACCTTTCTTACCAGAGTGGAGAAAAACAAATTGAATCTTTCCCCGAGTAAGAATCGAACTCACAACCAATCGCAGAATCAGTAAAGTCAAACGGTTTGTCTGCGCCACGATCGCCTCTATCAATATCTATATATATTTATAAAACGATATATCTAATAAAACGTAGTAAGAACTTAATTATGATAGTAGAACACATGGTTCAGTGGATAGAGCGCTTGGATGATTTATGAGAGGTGCAGGTTTAAGTACCGCTGCTATCAAAATTTAATACTTAAAAAAATCTTTTTTAAATTATCATATTCTCAAAGAAAATATTACAATAATATTCATCTCTCAGTCTTGTAGACTCCATTCTTGTGATTTGTCACTAAGTGCTGCTACCACCCCTATCGTTAACCCTTTAAAAAAACAATTAATATGATTTATGATGGAAATAAAAACTCTTAAAGCAATTTCAGCTGTTATTTTCAATGGTATACCAAATAAACGTGATTTGTGCTCGTCTTAAATGCCTACCGCTATAATAGAAAAATGTAATATTTTTACAATATTACGACGTTCTTTATAAAATACTAAAACATTGTGCGTTACGTTTAAATTGGAGAATAAATTATGATTTGTGAATTTGTCTAGTTGTTTTAAAATAAAGAATAAAATGTACTAGTTCTCTATTTAATATGATGTAGGTATTTAAGTGTTAAAATTAAAGTGTTAAAATTAAAGTGTCTTGTTTCATGATACATACATAGGTTTTAAATGAAACTATTTTAAACACTTGAATGAAACTATTTGGAACACTATACAGTAGTCCGTGCTCACAGGTAGACTGTGGCCACAAATGTATTTTCGAATACCAAAATATATGCTCTGCACTTTGTATTACCAGAGCGAGGAAGTGAAAATAATTTAAATATAATCACTCCACCGAGTGGGAACTGAACCCACAACTGATCTCGTTTATGTTCAGACGCTGTCCCACTTCGCCACGATGGACTCTAAACATTACTTAAGATTCAGAAAATAATTGAAATCCTTTCGAAGTTTTTGAATATTTCATGTTAGATATTATAGAGAAGGGTGAAAGCAACTAAAAACAAAGGCTCAGGTGTTGTTTGGAAAAGGGCGACTGCGCCGACTATCGACGGAAAATTATGACACAAGGTGATTTACTACCCAATTCTATTTGTGTTTGTAATGTTTGAATTAAAAAATATTAAAAAAGTTTAAGGGTTTTTTACAATTAGATATTCTTAACCGAATTATACATTTTTTTTATTTTCTAAGATTTTATAATAGAGATTAAAGAGTAAATTTTAATTAATATAGCAATAACAAGACATTATATTAAAGAAAATCTTTTGTGGGGTTCTAATTTTTTTATATATTTTTTGATTTTGAAGTAAAGAAAGGTTACCTGGAGGTCACGTCAAACGCTACATTCAATCATCTAAACCATGCGATCTGCATCAGGCTTCGTTGAAAATCTTGCCAAATGATTTATCTTTGGAAATAATTTTTTAAAAACTTGTATTGAAATTTGTAAAAGTCTCTCTACAGAGATGCAGAGACAACATAAATAAATTGTAACAAAGGTATAAGAATTTCTACACATGTAGATGTACAACGCATGGCTTAGCAGCTAGAGTGATGGGATGGTTTCCAAGAGGCGCGGGTTTGAATACAGCAGCATTAAAAAAATTTAAGACGTTTTTCAAAAATGTTTTCTAATCCTAAGTGTGGAATAACACTTTAAAAATAGTCAAAAGAAACCCCAAAATATATACTGCTATCGCCTCTATTAAAAAAAGTCAAGAAATAATTCTAACTAATCTATATATCTACACCCAATAAGCAATACTTTAAAATGAATAAAATGGTAAATATAAAACTTTTTAAGTGTAAAACTTAAGCTAAGAACTGTTAAGCCAAGAGTAAACGCACACCAGTTACAATTTGCAGAAACGTTTCTCACACCCGGCTTTTATCAAATTCATACATTGTAGTTTGAATAGTAAATTTCCTCTGCTATTATACCATACTTGGCAATTACTTTATAGGACTTTAAATTAAATTGTCATAGAATACTATAAGAGAAGGTGTTGTTCTTTAGTTATCATATTTCGAAAGTGTAAATAACTAGTTTGAAGGAAATTATATACAAAATCTTGTGCATACTGACTGGTTAATAGGTAAATTTGTGCTAAAATTATTGTTTAAAGAAAGCTGAAATTTAGCATATAGGGAATACATTAAGTATAGGGAATACACTATTGGGGATTTATTAAAATCCTTATGGATAACGGAGAAGAACGAAATTTTTTGTTTTATATTTCAAATAGAAAATGATATACTCATATAGTTATATAGAGGCGACCGTGGTGAAGTAGAACAGCGTCCGACTGTAAACGCGATCAGATGTGGTTGAAATTTCTTTTACATTTAAATTATTTTAATTTCCTCGCTCTGTTAAGACAAAACGCGGCGTTGAGTTTCACCACTCGATACGTAATGTCTGGAAATAGTCTATTTTATCTATTCTTTTATTGTTATTTTTTTTACATGAAAAATCGTATTAGGGATACCTTCTCGATTGGGGACTAGGGACAGGTTATGTGGGATTCTGGTTTGACAGATGTAGGCCATCAATAATACCTCTCGGTGTTCCTCCTCCACCACTGCCAGGGCCTCGGGAACACCCCGATCGATCCGGATCCATACCCAGACTAATGCTGCTGTTCGGGATACCGCGTGAAGCTGTAGAAATATATTGCCATACAGTACTTATCGTTTAGCGACATTCCAGTCAGATATTATCAACGGTTATGATAAAAACATCTCTTTGAGATTAAATGTTCACAAATTGCACAAGAAAGTAATTAAAAGTCAGTCTGAGTTGGGACAAAGAGCGCATTTGCTTTATACAATATTTTGCTACTCTTTGCGAAACGAAATTAAATTTTAATCATAATGGTTGACTACTGAGGGGATGTTTTTTTTTATTTGAATAAATGTGTCATAATTAATGTCGGTTTAGCTTTTATAAGTTTTCACTTTTAATGTATTTTTTTTATTTAAAGTTTGTTCGTTGAAAATAAAAACATTCAGTTCGTGTTTAATTCATAACGTTCTATGTTAATATTATAATAGTTGTAATGTTTTATATTTTGATAATTACTGTAATGAGAGAATCCATATACTATGCTCTGATTAAAAGTCTCTCTCTCTCTCTGACAAAGCGCGGCGTTAAGTTCCGAAAGTGGAGAAGTGTAGACACAAGATTCCTTCTGTCTAACTTCTCCTTAGATAATCTTAAGGGAAAAAATGTACATTACACACAAATATCTTAATAACAAGTTCAAATTAAAACCCTCACACTTTTATATTTATAATATAAAACAATTTTTCATGTAGAGAATCTGCTTTTCAAGTTATCAATTTACTTTACTTCGAACTAATTGTGACATTGCAGATAGTTACATCTTGTCGTTTACCAAAATACACGTGCAAAATGGGTACATAGTCTTTGGCTAATCTGAAGCTGGTAACAGTACTACAGTACAGGCTTTCAAGCTTAGACAGGGTTTAAACTGAGCTACACGGTTATAGGCTTACCTAATAGAACAAAGGTAATATATCTACATACATACTTTACTCTCATCGCAGGGTACGCAGGAATATATATATATATATATATATATATATATATATATATATATATATATATATATATATATATATCTCTCTGCGTAAATAATAAAGAAAATTTTAATACGGAAATTTACATAGCATTTTCCGTTGAAACTTAGATAAATTTTCAAAACTCATAAACGTATAATGTGGGCGTGATAGCGACTTAAGTATTATTTTGTGTGGTACAACAAATTATTGCGAACAAAGCGGCGTTGGTGTTACGCTTTGTGCAAAAATGTTCTATTTTAAAGTCTCTTTACAATTATTTATTCTTTAGTTAAAAGTTATTCGCGAATCTAGCTAAGATGTTTGTTTTAATATATGTGTGTATGTTTACTAATTTCAGGTGATATATCGACGGTCTGTAAGGTGCGGGTTCGAATCGCGCTGCTTTTTTTACTCTTATACAAAGTGTAGAACAATACTTTAATAATATTAAAATATTGATTTAAATTTATATTATAATAATGAAGTCTTAATTATTTTGTAAGTTATAAGTTTGAAGAAAAAAAATAAATGCTATTAAATTAGCTGTGGGTTCGTTTCCCACGCGGAAAAATGATAACACTTAACTATTTTCATTTGTTACACCTATTAACAGGTGTAACAAGCAAAGCACGGCGTTAAGTTTCGCGACTCTACACACAATATCTCGTTTTCTGGTAAATTGTAAAGAATAAAGTGATAATAAGGAAATATTATGTCTATCTAATTGTGGCTAGTCAGTAAAACTGCTAGGCAGTAAAAATCGTAAAAAAAACTAACGTAAGTGGGGATTTAATTTGCGCTACATAGAAGCAGACTTAGTTCATTAGCACGCTACTTTCTCTAGTTTTTTGTTATAATATAGAATTAATTACAGGCCCAATACGTGCTTCGCTACGTATAAAAGTGAAATATTAAAAAAAAACATAATTGGAGTACTTGCTAGCTATTTTAAAACTTATCCAAAATACTTGGATGTACAATATTTCTTGCTTTTTCCATTTTGAGCATGTCTAGATTAAAGGCTGATACTTTACTCTTTTTGATTTTGCAATTTCAATCAAATATGTTTTCCTACGGTAGTTTTTTGTTATTATTATTTATATGTCATTGTCAGGGACACAGCGTAGCGTTTGGCAATCTGTTGTCACAGAGGGCCAAACGCTACGGTACCTGCATACCTCTTTTGCCTCGTCCACAGTCATTACCGTCTCTATACACTCGGGGAGGTCTTCGTGCTTTCTACGTAACCTTCCTCCATTAACATTTATATATAAAACAAGAAAAATATTTTTACAACATATAAATATAAGGATTATTAGTAGTACTTTTATAAGCATTAACTTTCTATTTTCCTAGATTCTAAACTATATTATAAAGTGATAACTAATATCTATCTAGTTATATCGTTTATATCTATCTAGCTATTTCATTCCTACTTTTGTATTATATGATTTATTAATAAGTCTTCGAATTATATAACTTATTAATAACCCACTAACCAACCTAATTAAAATTAAGTCTGACCTACAACTTATACTTAGAACAAAAGAGTAGAAAAATCAATTCGGCCAATGAAATATTTAAGAAAGATTTTAATAGGCTATGTTAATATATACAGACTCAGTAGAATTTTTGTCTATCTGTCCGTCTGTTCGTTTTGAATTTCGGCATAGTAAGCTTTATAGTCTGGAGGTACATATAGGAGAGTTTTATCCTGATTTATATATACGAGAATATATATTGTGATTTATTTTTATATACATGAACCGAGCTAGCACGGTCACGACAATCTCGAACTTCCTTTAATAATAGCTAGTTTCGTATGGAAAGTTGCGTACAGAAATCCTTCTTTTCAATATTTTAAACAGGAACAAAATCCGTTCACAACTTTCCGAGATTAGCGCAAGTAGGTGGCTTTACTTTATAAGTGGTGATAAACAATCTAGTAATGCTCCGCTAATCAACTCAATTAACGAATTCAACGCTGCACCTTTCTTACCAGAGTGGAGAAAAACAAATTGAATCTTTCCCCGAGTAAGAATCGAACTCACAACCAATCGCAGAATCAGTAAAGTCAAACGGTTTGTCTGCGCCACGATCGCCTCTATCAATATCTATATATATTTATAAAACGATATATCTAATAAAACGTAGTAAGAACTTAATTATGATAGTAGAACACATGGTTCAGTGGATAGAGCGCTTGGATGATTTATGAGAGGTGCAGGTTTAAGTACCGCTGCTATCAAAATTTAATACTTAAAAAAATCTTTTTTAAATTATCATATTCTCAAAGAAAATATTACAATAATATTCATCTCTCAGTCTTGTAGACTCCATTCTTGTGATTTGTCACTAAGTGCTGCTACCACCCCTATCGTTAACCCTTTAAAAAAACAATTAATATGATTTATGATGGAAATAAAAACTCTTAAAGCAATTTCAGCTGTTATTTTCAATGGTATACCAAATAAACGTGATTTGTGCTCGTCTTAAATGCCTACCGCTATAATAGAAAAATGTAATATTTTTACAATATTACGACGTTCTTTATAAAATACTAAAACATTGTGCGTTACGTTTAAATTGGAGAATAAATTATGATTTGTGAATTTGTCTAGTTGTTTTAAAATAAAGAATAAAATGTACTAGTTCTCTATTTAATATGATGTAGGTATTTAAGTGTTAAAATTAAAGTGTTAAAATTAAAGTGTCTTGTTTCATGATACATACATAGGTTTTAAATGAAACTATTTTAAACACTTGAATGAAACTATTTGGAACACTATACAGTAGTCCGTGCTCACAGGTAGACTGTGGCCACAAATGTATTTTCGAATACCAAAATATATGCTCTGCACTTTGTATTACCAGAGCGAGGAAGTGAAAATAATTTAAATATAATCACTCCACCGAGTGGGAACTGAACCCACAACTGATCTCGTTTATGTTCAGACGCTGTCCCACTTCGCCACGATGGACTCTAAACATTACTTAAGATTCAGAAAATAATTGAAATCCTTTCGAAGTTTTTGAATATTTCATGTTAGATATTATAGAGAAGGGTGAAAGCAACTAAAAACAAAGGCTCAGGTGTTGTTTGGAAAAGGGCGACTGCGCCGACTATCGACGGAAAATTATGACACAAGGTGATTTACTACCCAATTCTATTTGTGTTTGTAATGTTTGAATTAAAAAATATTAAAAAAGTTTAAGGGTTTTTTACAATTAGATATTCTTAACCGAATTATACATTTTTTTTATTTTCTAAGATTTTATAATAGAGATTAAAGAGTAAATTTTAATTAATATAGCAATAACAAGACATTATATTAAAGAAAATCTTTTGTGGGGTTCTAATTTCTCTTCTCTTTACAATTATTTATTCTTTAGTTAAAAGTTATTCGCGAATCTAGCTAAGATGTTTGTTTTAATATATGTGTGTATGTTTACTAATTTCAGGTGATATATCGACGGTCTGTAAGGTGCGGGTTCGAATCGCGCTGCTTTTTTTACTCTTATACAAAGTGTAGAACAATACTTTAATAATATTAAAATATTGATTTAAATTTATATTATAATAATGAAGTCTTAATTATTTTGTAAGTTATAAGTTTGAAGAAAAAAAATAAATGCTATTAAATTAGCTGTGGGTTCGTTTCCCACGCGGAAAAATGATAACACTTAACTATTTTCATTTGTTACACCTATTAACAGGTGTAACAAGCAAAGCACGGCGTTAAGTTTCGCGACTCTACACACAATATCTCGTTTTCTGGTAAATTGTAAAGAATAAAGTGATAATAAGGAAATATTATGTCTATCTAATTGTGGCTAGTCAGTAAAACTGCTAGGCAGTAAAAATCGTAAAAAAAACTAACGTAAGTGGGGATTTAATTTGCGCTACATAGAAGCAGACTTAGTTCATTAGCACGCTACTTTCTCTAGTTTTTTGTTATAATATAGAATTAATTACAGGCCCAATACGTGCTTCGCTACGTATAAAAGTGAAATATTAAAAAAAAACATAATTGGAGTACTTGCTAGCTATTTTAAAACTTATCCAAAATACTTGGATGTACAATATTTCTTGCTTTTTCCATTTTGAGCATGTCTAGATTAAAGGCTGATACTTTACTCTTTTTGATTTTGCAATTTCAATCAAATATGTTTTCCTACGGTAGTTTTTTGTTATTATTATTTATATGTCATTGTCAGGGACACAGCGTAGCGTTTGGCAATCTGTTGTCACAGAGGGCCAAACGCTACGGTACCTGCATACCTCTTTTGCCTCGTCCACAGTCATTACCGTCTCTATACACTCGGGGAGGTCTTCGTGCTTTCTACGTA
This sequence comes from Dryadula phaetusa, assembly GCA_032432895.1. Taxonomy (NCBI): domain Eukaryota; kingdom Metazoa; phylum Arthropoda; class Insecta; order Lepidoptera; family Nymphalidae; genus Dryadula; species Dryadula phaetusa. The sequence goes on along the minus strand of JAOYRS010000007.1, from coordinate 10,078,906 downwards.
ACCTTCCTCCATTAACATTTATATATAAAACAAGAAAAATATTTTTACAACATATAAATATAAGGATTATTAGTAGTACTTTTATAAGCATTAACTTTCTATTTTCCTAGATTCTAAACTATATTATAAAGTACCTAGTTGCAATCACTTAGTGAGAGATTAAATTTCTCAACAAGTCTCTTCAAGAAATAGTATCAACTGTTATTTTTGCTATATTTATTCAGAATGATATAAAAAATATATTTAATGTATATTTTTATAATGTACATTGTCAAAAACAATCATTTTTTATTATTTAGAGATATTAATAAACAGAAAATTTCGCAACACAATTTAAAGTAAATTTTAATTTAAGTGTCTTCTGCGATTTTCATGGAATTTCCAAAACTGTCAAGTACGAAATGTTCTTACCACGAATATTTGAATAATAAATAAAAAAACACAAGTAATCATATAAATTCTAATATATTTAATTAAATTTAACATATATAATCATATAAATTTGTTATTATTTTGTTATTAGAGACATCTAACTACCCATTACCCGTTGTCAGGGATACAGCGTTAAGAAAGAAATATATAATATTATTTTTACGTGAATGATATATACATTGTAAGTCTAAGCATCTAATATAATTGTAGAAATTTTAGTTTTTCCTTTTTTTAAACCTAAGCTTTTTTATAGTGTATCGTATTTTTCAAATCAGTTTAGCTCAGTTATTTAATTATGGCGCTCGGAGCATGCCAGTAGAGCAAAAACCACTTCGCTAATATCACGTTGTATGGAAAAACCACTAAGCAGAGTTACAAGTAATTTTCAAAAAACCAGCCCTTTCATTTGATACCCATATTATAATCTGTCATTTTGATGCGGCGCCCATTTTTGATTAACATTGATAGTGTTTTTTTTTTTCATTATTATCAGAATAAAAAAAAAATTAAATAACAACAATGACATATAAGCGTCTGCCTGTGAACGCGATCGGTTGTGGGTTCGATCCCCACACGGGGGAGTGATTATATTTAAATTATTTTCACTTCCTTACTCTGGTAAAGAAAAAGAGCGGCATTGAGTTCCACCACTCAACACGCAATGTCTCAAATTCGGTGGAAAGCGAAGTACGGAGTGTATCGACATTAGGTACTTTCTGTCTACCCTGCTATGCGGGATAAAAGCGCGAAGCTAAAAAAAAGAATATGAGATGCCGGGAAGTGAGTCAAAGTAATCTTGCAAGATTTCACATAAACTAACTAACTAACTCGGCAATAAAAGTTTGTAAAAATAAGTCCGACAAACAAAACTCGCTTAAATGTTATTCTTAGTTCTAAGTAATTAGTATATTAATGTAATAACCATATAGATAAAAGAGAACGCACTAAATATGTGTTAGTGTAATAAATATTGCAACAAAAAATCTTTTTTTCTGTCTGTCTGGTATTGATCTGTTCTTTGTTTTTTTTTAGTTTATTCAAAAATGGCTTGTTTACTTGAAATTCCCGATATTTTAGTCTATATAATAAGCTGGCTTTAGATTAATAATAAAATAACGGCATTCGTCCTTGTGTTCTGTATAATTTTTGATTTTGACGTAACTCTTATATTTTTATTTAAGAAATTTAAATTAAATATCCAGAGATGTTCCAGAGACGTCTCGTGCATAATAAATATTATCGTATGTACAGTTCTTTAAATTAAAATATTATTATGTTCAAAAGAAATCTTATTATTTATAATGTAATAGATATATTACATCTCTATGCATGTTTTCCTTAGTATACACTATAAACTCTAGCCGTTTCACCATTTTCGAACAAATTCTTAGAATTTCTCTCTCAGTGAGTACCTTAGAAAAATATACGGTAAATTTTTTGCTTAGTTTTCGCTAATAATTGTCTGTCAGTCACTCAGTAATAAAACAAAATCCAAGGCACTATCATAATTATTACGAGTCCTAGTAGGATTCAACTTATAACTACCATCATAATGATCAATATAATCACTTTAAATACATTACTGACTGATTCGTTGTCATTTTTTGTCTCTTTCGACCTTCCCATTTCTACCTTTCATATAAGTAAAGTATATACAAAGGGTGGTGTTTCGTCTTATCATGCCATGACATTGATAATAGATATACATATTGTTATATATATACTAATTGGAATCGAATCCACGAACACTGCACTAAGACACTACTAATATTTGTTTAAAAAACTGCTTGACCCTTTCCATAACTGGGTAGTAAGAGAAAAATTAGTGTCAAGATATGCTATTCACTACTTTACGCCCAAAACCGAGATATTGCGCGTTGAGTAGTGAAATAATACCACGCCTTTTCTTACTAGAGCGCAGAACTGATAAATATAAATGTTCCCTCATGTGGTAATCGAACCCACAACCAACAACAGCGTTTACAGTCACACAGTATCCCACTGTGCCATGAAAGCCTCTACAAGGATGTTATCTTTCAAAAATTTAATACAGCACATGCGACCTACGAATAGGTACTCGTATTATATTATGTCAGACCGAAATGAAATGTTCAATTTAAAATGAAATTTTACCTCGAGGCGTTGCATTTATTTGTGAATTTGACATTTTGTTTCTTCTTGGAACTTAGTTGTAGGGTGTTTATTTATTTTAATAGCTTTTAACATACAAAGGCGATACATACAAATCCCATGAAGGTTACTAATTTTTTCTCCTATATTTTAGGCTAAGAGAACTGTGCAACGTTGTTTGTTAAATGGCGGAGCTCAACGACGCACTTTGAAATTAAATTAATAATTTAAACATATATCCTTAACTCCTTAAGTTTTTATACTAATTATAAACAAAGTAAAAAACGGAGGACTTCCATACTAAATTTTCATTTTCTTCTTTGATAAAATAATAACAAAATGTAAATAATATATGTAATACAGCTTCACGCTTTATCTTATATTTCAAGGTATTTAGAGAGAACTTAGTGTTGCAAGACATTCAGTTTGTCTTTTGATATTAAGCATAAGTGGTAGATCTCGACTTCATGGTTTGTCGAAATAGAAAGGAGAAATGGAATTACTTATACAATTATTCCCCTATTGTGAATCGAACCCACCACCAATCGTGTTTATAGTCGCTGTTCCACTGCGTAATGATAGCCTATATACAGATATACGAGATATATACGAGAAAATCTTGAAGCTAAATATTAATAATATACAGATATTATTAATTTTTTAGCTTCACGATTTTCTCGTGTAGCAGGGTAGACAGAAAGTACCTAGTGTGAAGACACTCTGATTTCCGCGCAATTCGATACGTTGCGTGTTGAATAGCGGAACTCAATGCTGCGTTTTGACTTACCAGAGCGAGAAAATGGCAATAATTTAAATACATTCATTCCTCCAAGTGGGGATCGAACCTAGAACCGATGGCATTTAAAGTCAGACGCTGCCCTACTGCGCCACGAACGGCCTACCTCTTTCTGTAATAAATATGTATGTTAACTAAAATAAATATAACATTAGTAATGGCTTATGCTAATAAGTGCTTGAGTACAAAACTTCTACATATATGGAAAATTCGTAGAAATACAACATTTAATCAAAAGTTCCCGCGAATTTCACTCTATATAGATTTTTAACGAGTCCTTTCATTAGGCGTGTAGGTATATAATGAAAAACAAAAGTTTTTATTTAATTAAACCTTTGAGCAAAACAAAATGTTCTGAATGTTAAAGCTGTATATGTTTAATGATTTCTATTGTGTTTGTTATTTTATAAAGATAAATCTATTTAACCAAAAAATAACAAGTAACCGTGATCATCATCATCGAATCGGTATACGTTACTATTGGTGGCGGGTTCGAAACCCATATGAGGGGATGATTTTATTTTGAATTATTTTGATGTGCTGGTATTGTGTTCCTTTTTCTTATAATACAGGGGAAATATTTCAAAGAGACCCGAGAATGAGCCGGGTTATATGGGATTTTTACCCGCTAAAATCCCTGTGATTGCCGACTTCGACACAATAGAAGGACCCGGGAAATCAGTTAAACCGCATTCGTAGCCTTTCTGAGATAGCTTGCTCACTAGGGAGCTCATATTGGGAGATTGTGCCCCATACTAGTTTATACCTAAATATTGACACCTCACTATCGTAACTAAGATGTATCTAAAAATAAATTCTTAAGACTCGCTTACTGGGCCAGGCAGATATAACTGACTTGCAGGGCCTTGACGTCAGCGCTGCTGTCTTTGATAAGCAGAATCTGCCCTCTCCCGTTCTCGTCCAGCAGTCTGTTTCTGTAACGTAACTGTTTCATAGAAGGTGACTACAGCCATCCACGCTGACTCTCTGCTCAACATCTTTTTTATAAGCACAGGCAAAGAAAGATTTTACCCGACTTCCTACACTAAGATTTCACGCTTAGCGTCTCAACAGGGGCATATTTGAACAGTATGTTGAGCAGTATCAGGGACTCTTTAACAGTGGTGACAGATTGCCGTCACCTTGCGTCCGATCTTACACAACAAAATCACCGAAACAGCCATGTCCGGTGATTATTTGTGTAAGTCGATACGAATACGTGATTCTACGCTTTCGTCTCATCCAGGATTCAAAGCTAGGGAGAATTGCTTCTACAACACATTTGCGAGAATAGCGTTCAAGAAGGTGGACACAGAATGTGAACAGAATGACATTTCGTGACGTGGCACACTCTTAAGAGTGTCATTCTGTTCTTCGCGTCTGATATTATCGACCACATTCTTGGGTATACGTTCAGCTACCTATCGGATCCGTTGATATGTCCTAGCATTAATTTGTGCCAAAATGTCTAACGGCGGGAATCCTGCAAGTAACGTTGCCGCCTCAAAAGATATCGTACGGTATCCTCGCACCATTCTAATAGTAATTCTTCGCTGCAAGCTATAAAACTTAGTTCTACTAATCTGTGAGCATCATACAGAGCCTTCGATCGGACAACTCATAGAGTTGACAATCTTCGTCTTTAGGATTCATCTCCAATTATTTCAACACAATTTTCAGCAAGCATCCTGGTATTGTGTTCCTTAATTCAACTTGTCATGTTTCGATTTTCGGTAAAAATCCCTAAATGAAGTGGTTTAAAGGTAGATTTTCTACCTTATAAATGGATAAAAGACGCACAAAAAAAATCGTACATAAATCGTTCTTAGTATGTTAATTTCGTTAAAGATCAAACCAAGAGATCACGTAAATTATGTCCTAAACGTGCCTCTGCCTACGTTAAGACTGAGACTGGCACGACGCCAATTGTATCAACAGGTCAGCTGAACTTTTATTATGATATCAATCTGCGTTTTGTTACAAATATTCTGGAGGAAAAAGACATAAAAAAATAAAAAAAAAACAATAAATATAAAAAAAATTGTATTATATATCTCTACGCCACTATAAGTAGCGTAGAGATATTTCTGTACAGAGATACTTACAACAAAACTTAGTTATAACAAGCGTTTAAGAATTCAACGCAACTAAATAAGACGAAAGGTTTACTGCTCAGAATGTTTTAAAGATTAGGCGTGAGTTCATATCTCAGCCTGTGCAAATTTTTTGTTCATATCTTCACGCGCTTAACCCTCATAGCAAGGCGGACTAAATGACTAGTGTCGAGACACTCCGTACTATGCTTTCCGCCGAATTGGAGACATGGCGCGTTGAGTGGGGGAACTCAACGCCGCACTTTGTCTCACCAGAGCGAGGAAGTTAAAATTATTAACATATAATCATATTCTCGAGTGATTTTTATAAGTTTTTAGAAATCATTACCGATATTAAGCTACAGCAAAGTGATTACGTATATAAATAAGCATTTATAAATATATATTATATGTATATATTTGATATATACAGTAGTTATATATCCACAGAATTTCTAAAGCTGACCTGTTGAACAACGGGCGATCTGCCAAGTCTCTGTGGGCTTTTAAATTAATACTAAAATCCCATGACAGCTTACCACACTATTACAGAATGAATATAGTATAATAATTATTTCATTACTTTGGGGAAAACTAAAGTTAATTGTTATTTGAAGTATATTTAAATACAATTAAATATAGCTTTAAATAGAGTTTTAAATTAAAATTGAGGCTGGACGTGGCGCAGTGGGATAGCGTCTGATTGTACACGCGATCAGTTGTGGGTTCGATCCCCATCCGGGGTAGTGATTGAATTTAAAATTTTTTCACTTTCTCGCTTAGCAAAGTGTGCATTGAGTTCCACCACTCAACCCACAATGTCTCGAATCCGGTGTCGGTGAGATATATATATATATATATATATATATATATATATATATATATATATATATATATATATATATATATATATATATATATATATTAATATCTGAGGGTACTGTGTCGTTACTGACATTGACAGAGACACGTTCAATAAATAATGTATGAAACTTTGACTTTATTAATAGTGTGAATCGGCCTTAAAACTCAAGATGGTGTTAAATATCAGTGATGTTTATATATATATATAGTAGCGAAAAATTATCTTAATTTCTCCGCTCGGTGATGGGTTCGCCATTCAGCACTCAATGTCTCAATTTTGGGCAAAAGCAGTCAACGGAGTGTCTTAACACTAGGATGTCCCTGACTACCTTACTACTAAACTCGACAAAGCATAAATCTGAAAGAAAAAAAAGGGTCTTACATAAGGGTATTGCATAACATTGGCCTGATGTTATAGTAAATACAAAAATATAATTAAATAATTAATTAAAAAATAAAATAACTTTACAGGATTGCCTGGATAACGAAATAGCGATATTATTATTTGTTTAATTTTTTGTAAAATTGAGTTTTAGAAGAAAATTTTAGATATTTTAAAAATTTTAAATACATTAGTTTCGAGTATATAGTATTTGTACCCACGAACATCAAGTACAGCCTGACTCATGCCAACTGCACGCCGTTTAGATGACATACTCATATATGTACTAAAGCAGTAACATCTTAATCAAGCGCAGTACAATCTAAACCATGTTGATATTATGAAATAGTTGCAGCATAACCCGCTTTAGTTTATAGAATATTACATATTTCGTTATTAATTGCAGGCTTCTCACGGTATTGAATGTATAAATTTAAGTATAAATTAGAATTAGAAAAGAATATTTTAATAACTTTTTAAGCTTGGTAAGACAAAGAGAACATTAAACCTGTGCTTGATTTTCTCTTGGTAGTCTCTCTAAGTAACGTGATCAGCTTGGCTTTCGCAAGATGAACATATGGAAAGGAGTTCTTAAGGATTTTTTTAATATTCAATAGTAAAAATTTGCATATTAAGTCACACAAAACAAAATAAAGTGACCTTTCTTGCCTGTACAGTGCAAATCTCCTTTATATTAAAGTTGTACTGATAACAGTGAAATATATCCATAGAAATAGAATTTCCGATTTCAGTTTACTTTTAGAGGTACGTGAGCTAGTTAGCTAAATTTAAAATATATTTATATCAGATTCTTCACAAATATTCCTTTATTGGGAGTCAAACCAATTCGTTCATTTATGTACTAACTGTAAATCTGTAAATTATTAACTCGCCATAAGTTTCTTGCGCCGATTTATCTCAGTCCTGAGGCATTAACTTCAGTGAGGCGATGTAAATGTTTAACGTTCAAATATCTAATTTTAGCTTAAGAATATTTCTTTTTCTTATTTTAGCCTAAAATATTTATATAATTTCAAGGAAGATACTATAAAGAAATGGTAAGTAAAATAGTAAAATATACATTTTTTTTTATTTTGTTATACAAATTAACATGTAAGAACAATCTGTTAAACATGATACGCTAAGTAATTAAATATGAAGCAAAGAACATGGTGGCCAGTTGTGGCCCAGTGTGACTGCGTGTGGGTTCGATTTCCACTCGGGGTAGGTAATTATATTTTAATTATAGTCGTTCCCTCGCTCTGGTAAGACGAAGCATGGTGTTGCGTTACGCCACTCAGCACGTAATGCCCCGAACTTCGGCGGGAAGCGGAGTACGGAGTGTTTTGACTCTATGTACTATCATAAAAATATTTAACAAAATGTCATTCGTTTTCCACAATTCTTAAACGACTGCAAAAGTTTTTGTGCATTTTATTTCGATTATTTTTTATAATTTCACGTTTTGTCTTACATAACAGGGTAGTCAGAGACAACCTAGTGTAAAGACACTCCGCTGACTGCTTTCCACCAGATTTCGATTGCTTGTTGAGTGGTCTCAACGCCGCGCTTTGTCTTACAAGAACAAAGAAATGAAAAAATAATCGGTTATACTTATTTCATTCTGAAGCTAAGTTCGCCGATTTAATATAATAAAAATTTTAAAAAATCTATATATATAGTCTATGATATAAAAAATATTTTCTAGAAAATAGAATAATAATACAATTCTTACGATACCAGCCGGCCGACAACGAGTCGCATATCACTTGTCAATTGTTCTGGACGCGTTCCGAGTGTGAAACAACCGGCGACGTTCAATTTCCTTTTGGCTTGATATACAGATCTATTGTAGGCTCACAATGGTAGTAAGTTTAAAGTTATTTATATTATAATATGCATAGATATATAGAACAAATAATTATAATCAAAATTTAAATTATTTTATAATACTAAAAAAATATGCCGTTAATATAATATTGTTTCGAAGTCATCACATTTCTTACAACCTAGTGTTAAGACACTACTTTAACCGCTTTATTTTCAAAATCGAAATAGCGTGCTGAGAGGTGAAATCTACGCCACGCTTTGTCTTACCAGAGCGGAAAATTAAGAAAATATATTTTAAATATAATCCCTTGATTGGGACTCGAGCCCACAACCAATAGGGTTTACGGTCAGATGCTGTCACAATACATCACGAACTCCACTATCACCTCATCTTAATAGTATAAAATGCTCAATTTTATAACATTTTATAGTTATATATCTCTAGTAGTAATTAGAAACTTAAGTAATTAGTACTTAAATATCTTGTTTAAACTTAAAAGTATTAAACTATGAACTTGTATTTTGCATTAAAGACTCGTATGTACGAGTCTCTCATCATATCATCTGTCTCACTTTTATGGTATAATTTCGATCTGTATAAATGCAATGGGCAATATACATACAAATTCAATATATATATATATATGTATATATATATATATATATATATATATATATAATTCATATAAGAGATTTTTTTCGCCACTTACTTTTAATGTATATTATATATATATACGTTTATTTTATAAAATGAAGCTGGTTGAGGGGTAGATATTTTGCATTTTCAAACTTTATATTAAGGATTTGATTGTTTATTGGAAACGTATTATTTAAAATTAACATTTCATCTTGAAAAACAATCCAAGACGTAGTCAATATTAAATAAAAATAATATTAAACAACAACCTGTATATATACATATGTTTATCTGGCTACAATATATGTCACTTTCAAATTTGCTCGCGTCAAGCTCGACGCCGCTAGTGAGACTCAATTTCCGTTAAGCTATTTGTAGGCCAGATGCTGTTACAATCTTGTTTAATTGTATACATTGTGGGATATTGGTTGCGTGATCACTTTACACGTTTACAGTTATAGTTTCTGTTGGTAGATTAAGTTATCTTAGTAGAACATACCGGGAATTGATTAGTTTTATTCTACTCAATATGGTAGTCAGAGGGAATATAGTGTCAAGACACTAAATTCTCCACTTATCATTCGAAATCGTGATATTGTGAATTTAGTCGAAGAACTTAACGCCACGTTTTACCTTACTAACGGAGAAACGATGATAGTTAAAAAAAAATATGTGCCTGATAGGTACCAGCAGACGCTGTCTCACTGCGGATCTACAGCCTAATATATTTAACTTTTTAATACTAGCTGTGTCCGTGGCTTCTTCCGCCTGGGATTTGATAATATATACATTAAATAACATTGAATGTCTGTTTTTTAATTTATAAAATAAATAACAACAGACAGACCCACAAAAATTTTAAAAATAATTTTAATTAGTATTTTTTTAGATTATACTCAATGAAATACAGAAATGAGCTTTTCTATGGTTTTGTTTTATATACAGATATATTTTTAAAGCTGATTTTAATCGAAAAAAATTCTATACGATTCTAGGATATGAAACAGAAACAAAGTTCAAGAACATTTATATATTTATAAAATAATATTAGTGGAACCGTCTTTGTCTTGTATTTAAACGTAAGTTGTCGCACCCAACGTCATTGCGTTACGTTACCCTTGTCATTTTCTATCAGCTTACCACCCGTTGTTATACAAATAGACTGTGACAAACAAACAAACAAGATCAAAAGTACATTGAATGTGTGCTTTATTATAATATTACTTTTAGAAAATAATGGTTAAATAATAAGAAACTTTCCCTGTGGGAAGACAGAATAGAATTCCCCTCTGCTGCTGGGTAACGTCCCGTATGAGGCGGGTATCCCAGTAATGTGGTGGGAGGTAAATATTCCGACTGGCTCACGACCACTGTCATGATCTAAACGATTTGCCAACTATCTGATGATGTGTTCCGGTTCGATGTCATGTAAGCCAGCTTTTCCTATTCCCACTCCTCCTTTTCATCATCTTTCCTCATCTATTCTATAGCTGGCGACGCATCTACAACTTTGTGTAGATATCCTTGAGCGAAGGTGATCACTTACCATAAGGTGGCTCTTTTGCTCTTTTGCTTCCTATTTATATAAAAATAAATTACAAAAATAAGAAAGTCAAGAAAAAACTATTACATATTAAATTTGGTTCATATAATTAAACTTGACTATTCTATAGATATTAATATACAAAAATCATCATTTTTGTCTCTGCCTCACCTATAAATCAATCTTATTCCCCCGTTCCATATTTCAGACCTAGAAAGTTAAAATTCGGTATTCAAATAGATAGTAAATAGGGTAAAATATACAGGAAAAGATTAGAAATTAGTACATTTTTATCATTGTATTATAACGTATAATATGATGGAACTCAAAGTTGCACTTTGTCTTACCAGAACGAGAAAGTGAAGATACTTTAAATATAATCACTCCCCCGAGTGGGGATCGAACTGACTCACCTATTGCGTTTACAGTCAGACTGTCCCACTGTGCTACGACCGGCCTTGGTAGGTATTCATTCTATATAAAATTAGTGTGTAGGTAACCTAATAATGTTTTTTATACATAGGTCTGATTTGGCAAGTTCGCGAATCAAAGTTTCAACTTGAATAACCTTGATTAAACTTAACAATAGTTTGAAATTTATCCAAGACAGGCCTTATAATACAATACATTATACTAAGTTGAAAGAAAAATTAATATTTTAAAATATCATTTAATGTTCATATATATATACACATATATATATATATATATATATATATATATATATATATATATATATTAGCTTACAAATGATTACACCTTATACGCCTACCCAACAAACGTAAAAAAGGCGTTATCAAAATAAATAAATGGATCTAAATTTTTAAGCCTGACTGGAAAATATCACTCAGGGTAATTTCAATTAGGGTGGAATGTCAATTTTTCAATGTCACAGCCCATTTGATCGGTGTGGACTTTAAATAAAACAAAGGTTGGGGCGATGATGAGGTCATCAAAGGGCGTAATTAAATTAGGGCGAATAAAGCCCAGCTTTTGAGGATTTTGGAGAGGGCTTAACCCAAATGTCCTCTTCTATATTGTAATGCCAAACGTAATGTTCTGTATCCGCCCACAGATCTTCTCAATGTTAATTACACGCATATCTATCATGATAAGATAACATTTTTTAAAATTAGGCCTAAGGATTTATTGCTGACCTTTATACTTAAAAATTCTCTGAGCAAGATTTAGATGCCTTGTTATTGTCTCATACAATTAGAATAAAACAGCATTAAAACCTTATTATAAGCAAATCAAATCATAAATTCTTGAAGCCTTTGATTTCCTGACTGATTATAGAAACAACTAAGTAAGCTATCAAATCATGCTTTAAGCAAAAACATGAATTCAAAACAATGTATTTTGAAAAGATGTTAATGCGAAGCGAAGATGAATATGTTTGGAATTAATTTATGTCTAAAAATTCACATAAAAACTAATACAAACAAAATGTATTTGTATAAATATGATCAAAAAGAAAGAAAGTGATAATATAATGCAATCAGAACTTTACCAATATTGGCTTAAACAGGAATACATAATATATCTAATAGTTAGACAAACTAAAATTGTACATTCTAAAAGTAGAATAAAATATTAATCACTTTAACAAAGAAATATATACAATTTTAATTACGAAAAAAATTATAACCTAACTACCAGTCAGAATGCAAAATTTTAACTTTATAGGACATCTGGGATAGTGTTATAATTTTAGCCTATAGATCACTCAGTGATAAAAATTATAATTTTTACATGTTATTATCTAAGTAGTACTCGTTTGAGGTGTGTTTATGAAATTTGGAGCATATATGTACATATTTTGCTAGTTTTAATATACTCTTATGAGTCAAATTTGCCAAATTTAATTGAAATAGTTTGTTAGTTATGAGATAATTAAAAGTGGAATTCAAATGGCTTGTAAAATTTAGCTTGACTCAAAAAACTAACAAGATTACATACAAAGAAATGTTCTGTGTGTTATAATGCCGAAAGAAAGACACATATGTATACTTTTAAAATGTTTTAATATATTTAATAAAAAGAATTTACTCTTGCAAAACGTTACGTTATGTAGCTAGCAGTAAAACAAATAGTAAAAATCTCTCTATAGAGAAAATGTTACATTATCTTTGTTGTTAGAAACAACAAAGATAATGTAACATTTTCAATGCGACTCGCTAAACACATATGGCTTAGCCGCTAGGGCTTGCACGTTTCCCAATAACCCCAGGTTCAAAATTGTTAACAATTTTCTATAAAAGAATAACAAACACGTTTCGTAAGCCCCCAGCCCATTCGCCGAACGCAAGCCGAGGTTCGAGCCTCGCAGGGGGCGCCCTTGCGGTCGTCCACTACCTCTCAAGCAGCCACGTCAGTGCTTGCTACTTTTTGCAGGGACAGAGCACCCTCTTCCCTCCCCCTCCCGGTGTCGCTGTAAAGACTAACAGGGTCAACAGAATGTATTTAAATGATAGAAAAAAAAGTTTCGTAAGTCAACAAACTCGCTGTACAATCGTATGAAATACAAATATTGACATCTCAAAGCTGACGAACAAATTAAAGCAGTAAATCAGTCTTTCAAAAGGCAACTTTCATTAACTTTTCATTGTGATGAATGTATAAATCTTCCTGTTTAGGGATTTGGAATGAAATCTTAGACGTTTTGAGAAGGAAGTATTTCATACTTTACTGTGTTCAAAGTTTTTAACGTAAATCCATCATGGCACAATGGTATAGCATCTGACCTAAGAAGGTAAACTAAATTTCTGCCGGAAATAGCTATCTGATTTCCGCTGGAAATCGAGATCGTGTGCTGAGTGGCGATCAACACCGCTTATTGTCTTACACACAGCACACAATTTAAAATAAAAGTGTCAAATACAACCATTTCCCCGAGTGGTAATCGTAAATACACAACTAATCGCGCACCACGTTTAACTAAAATTTTATATTTTATCACCTTAACTTCATTTAAAGCAGTATTTATATAATCATTTCACTAAAAACCGCTTGAACTAAATAAAACGACAGCCATTATTTTTATAGACAAAAATCTTTCTGTCAATGCACCACGATGGCCACTCAGAATAAAAACAGAGGTGTAGGGTACCATTATTTTTAATTTTTTTTTAGCTTCACGCTTTATTCCTTGCTATTTTAGTCAGAGAGTACAGAAGGCGAAACGCTACGGTCCATGTCTACCTCTTTCACCTCGTCCACAGTCATTATCCTCTTCATACATGCCCTTCGGGTGGTCCTCATGCTTTTTACGTAACCTCTCTCTCTCAATCAATTATTGTTTATTTAGTATATTTCATATTTACATATGTATATAAAGTGGTATGTGTGTATTTTTTATATATAACTGTTTGACTGTTATTTTAATTATTTAAATGGTGTTGAATTACAATTTATGAACATTTAAGTGACTTGACTTTTTCCCTTTACAACCAAACAATACTATAGAGGTATAATAACAGCCTATTATATATTTAAGAATTGGCTAGCACAAAGAAAACTCAAGTCCATACAAACATACTTACCCTCAACATACGTATATACAATAAAAATATCTCATCAGACTCAACATTGTCACGTACGTATAGTAACTAAGAAGAAAGTCGCCTCGGAACGCTGATTGCAGTGCCACTTAGGTCATTTGTGCCACTCTCACGCTGTCCAAGTACTTTTGACATTTAAAGGCGCCTAAATGAATGGAAAATTTCTTGACAACTTTCCTTTGAACGATAAGTTCATAGTTTGATAGTTTTATATAAAGTTTAAAATATGTAAATACAAATATTTAGCTTTTATATACAAAAGTATAATTTAAATTTAACATTTGTTGATATAATACCATTATGATATAAATGATACCGTCTATCATGTATATACGTAGTTACTTGTATACATGTAGTAGAGTCAAAACTATTGTAAGAAAAAAATCAAGTTTGAAATTTTAATATTTCTAATATTCTATATTTCATTGTTTTAAGTGTTAAAATTTTAAAATTTAACACTCAAAATAAATATAGAATAGTAAATAGTAAGTTATATGTCCCTTTTAATTAGCTTCACGCTTTTATTCCGCATAGCAGGGTAGACCGGAAGTACCTAGTGTAAAAACACCGGAAGTACCTAGTGTAAAAACACCTTTCCCCAAGTTTGAGACATTAAGTGTTGAGTGGCGAAACTCAACGCTGCACTTTGGGTTTCCAGAGCGAGGAAGGAAAACTAATTTTAAATATAAGCCCTCCCCCGAATAGGAATAGAATCCACAACCGATCGCGTTAAAGTTCGGAACGACAATTAGTATTTCATGTAATAATTTCTATCCAGATGGTCTCTATTAGGCCATACAGACATTTATTTATATAAACTAAGTTAGTGAGTTACTGTATATCATAGTTATAATAAAAATAATATAACATTTTTCCGAACCTCGCATTTTATTTAAAGTTATTTCC
Organism: Dryadula phaetusa; assembly: GCA_032432895.1. Taxonomy (NCBI): domain Eukaryota; kingdom Metazoa; phylum Arthropoda; class Insecta; order Lepidoptera; family Nymphalidae; genus Dryadula; species Dryadula phaetusa. Next base: position 10,063,730 of record JAOYRS010000007.1, on the reverse strand, counting down.
GCTATAAAGTCATTATTTCAATATTTTCTGTTCCAAGGCGTATCTAAAGTTTTATATATTTTCAAAGTGCTATTACGCGACCGTAACTTACCGGTTGCTGCTCTTTCAATAACAAAAAGTAATCTCCTGCTGTTTGTTAAGAACTTTCTTTTAGATTATCGCTGGACTCTATGTTGGATTTGATTTAAAATGCAATCCTGTAAGTTTATGTTTTGCTATATATATATGTATATATATATTCAAAACTTTAATTCAAAACATTGTGCGTGAAGAAGCAGAATCAACGCTGCAGTTTAACTTGCCAGACCGAAAATATGATAGTTTTTAAATAATAAGATAAAGAATCGAACCCACAATAATTCATTTTGAAATGCTGTCGCATTGCGCCACGACAGCCTCTAATGGTATTTTCTAGATTTCTAATAATATAAATACATGATTCCCAAAAAAACCCAGCCTAATCAAAACATGGGCCTTGTAAACATCCAAATTGAGCTCGGAACAAATTCAAAAGATTGTAATCAGAAGTGAACGTCTCAATAATCAAATTGAATACAAAACCACGCTGATCAAACGGGGTTGGTACGTACAAATGTATGTAATACGCTTGCAAAATGATTATTAAAGTAAAACTCCCCTCAAAAATAGCGGCAAACGTGTGAAATTCTTTGCAAAGAATTATATGAAGCTATTACTGTAATGCCTTGTTATATTGTATTTCTTGTACATTTTATTTTTGTTCGAGTAATACCAACAATCTATAGATACATGTATGTATGTAAATTTACCTCTCCTCCTCCTCATAATATAACTGAAATGGATGGCTATAAAAAATTTTCGAAAGAATTAGTTAATAATGTAATGAAACACTAGAAAATGATAAATTAAACTATTTTCACTTCCTCGCTCTGGTAAGACAAAGTGCGGCATTGAGTTCCACCACTCAACACGTAATGTCTCGAATTCAGTGGCAAACGAAGTACGGAGTGTTTTGACATTAGGTATTTTCTGTGTAACCTGCTATGCGGGATAAAAGCGTGAAAATGAAAAAGTATATATATAATAATAAATAAATAGGTTTTAGAGTGATATAAAAATATAGTTAAAACAAAATCATAATTCAATGAGAGTTTTTTTTTAGATTCGTGCTTTATCCGAATATGTCATTATTGACCTACTGTTATACCAAAATTTATAACTCGGTAAAGTGTACATAACTACTCAAAACTTTAGCTTCTGGGCATAAAACTATATACATCATTAAAAAATATGTATATATTTAGACATTTTCTTCATATTAAATGTCTTTTAAATTGTCTTCGACTTCAAGTGCTATTTGTAGAACAAGTCCACTTTGAATATCAGAAATGCAAGAAAAGAAGCGCCTTACATTCGCTTTTCTGCATTTCATTTCAATATAAAATAAGATAGATAGCTCTTACTAGTACTTGTGAAATTAATAAAATATGTACATAATTACAAAAATTATGAAAAATACTACTGAAACTGAATAATCCTCTAAGGTTTGTTTTTTTTTTATCTAAAATAAATAAATAAGTTAATAAAAATATATATATTTTTTCATATTAATCAATACTATGTCTTTTATGAAATACTTGTAAAATTAGCGATGCCTATATTCATTTTTTATACAAAATATCAAACACATTTTAGTGTCTACTTGTGTAGCATCTGTTTTATTATTTTGATATATTTCTAGTTCTGTTATAAACAATATTGATTTTCTACACTTCTTCAAACAAATTGAATTTACGAATTTTCTACTATTACTTTCATTATATTTTGCGTTCACGTGTCAATATACAGTAAAATGTGGTTTTGTAACTTTTTTTTTCAGCCTATCACCGTCCACTACCGTATGTATTTTTAAGTTACATAAATATAGACTTGCCTATAAAATCAGAGGAAACGTAGAAAAAAGAATATCCCACCATATGCTTTTGTACGAAAAATTTTTAATTAAATATATATAGAAAAAAGATAAATGCATTATTAAAATTCTAAGTAACTAGTAATTTATTTATTTGGTCATTTCCATATGTAAATTTACTTTTTGACTTTCAAAAGTCACTTGGGTCTACGGCCGTAGGCGGTGGCCTATATCGCCTACGCGGTGAACTTCGCGTGCTACTAAAAACAGACGTACAGTGAGGGATAAAATAAAAAAAAACACGTGCACGATTATTCACTTTATTTTTGATAAAGCTATAAACAAATGTGACTGCATCAATACTTTTAAAAATATGAATATAATAAGCAGCTTCACGCTTTATTCTGTATATCAGGGGCGTACAGTTAGAGACAATTTAGTGTGAAGACATTTTGTTGGCACTTACTGCCCAAAATCGACATATTGCGTGTTAGGTGGCGATATCAACGCCGCACTTAGTCTTACCAGAGCGTGAGAATAAACATAATTTTAAATATTATTATTCCCCCGAATGGGATTCGAACCCACAAACAACAACAGACGCCACGATCGGCCTCTTCCATTCATATTCCTGTCTACCTGACTCCCCCCCCCCTCCATTTGCGGGATAAAAGCGTGAAGCAAAAGAAAATAAATTGCAAACAAAAATTGAAAATTCAATAAATAGCACTATGTTAAAGACTACAGTTAGAGTAAATCACTATAGTTTGCAAAATGCTTTTAAAACTTTTCAGCTGAAAATATATTTTTATCCAGAGTCAGTTACGTTCACTTAAGTGTACAGTGATTAATAAAGTTTTACCTATTTTTATTTTTACGTTTAAACTTATATGTAGATAGAGATATATGTATTTTTTGCTTTTGTCTTTATTAACAGAAGTTATTGTGGCACAGTGGAAGCGTCTGGTTGTAAAAACGGTGTTTGTGATTTTAATTCTGGTTACATTTAAATTATTATATTTCCCCGCTCAGGTAAGATAAAACGCGGTGCTGAATTCACCACTTGATACGAAACGTCTCGAAATCAAGCGGAAAGTGGAAAAAGGAATTTTCTCCCATTAGGTGATATTTAACTACAATACTTGTATCTAGTAGTAGTGTCTAGAACTCAGTGCTTTAATACTTCGTTCATTCTGCAACAACGCCTATGACTTTCTAGATAAAAGCAATAAAAATAATTTTATATAGACATTCCCCAAGTAGGGATTGAACTCAATCCTACAAACAGTAAGATATTTATCGACTAATAATCTCGTCTAATACGAGCTACCTAATAAAATACGTACATTATAATCTATAAAATATAACGAATTTAATAAGAACATTTTATTTTTCCCTCCTTACAAAATACGGAAAGACGTATAATTATCTTTGGAAACATACGCTCGAATAATATAGCAATCGAGATCGTAATACTCCCGAGATTAACGAGGGTAATCGCACACTTAGGATAAGGTAAATATATGAAATGTTAGTATATGGCTTTCAGGTAGTTTTTGTTTCTATATTAATATTATATTCTTGACTAGAATTATAAAAATAATTATAGCTTTCAAAGTTTAGTCATCATATGTGCAAATCTACCAAGCTTTGAACCCGTTCCCGTTGTTCTAGAGAGCTGATATATTACAGAGGGTCTAGGATCGGATGATAATACTATAATCTGTAGTAGTAAATAGTCATTTTTAGACCTGGACATCCGGTTCTCCGATGACGGGGGTTACACGGAGTCATCTTCAGGATTTTTTGCTGAAATTGTTTGGGGACGACTTTTAGTGAAGTTTAGAGTATTACAAGAAATAGCTTGGAACTGGATGGCTTTTAAGAAAAACATGTTTTTTTTTAAATATTTTGTGTTTTTTTTATGATATATATTCAATTAAAAAATATTTTTTAAGAAGTTGTAAAAATATTAACACATTATATTTATTAAATATGCAAGAAAAATTTTTTTAATAAAAATTGCATGTTAATATCTGCACTGCAATGATTTTAAAATTATAACCGTTTTCTTATTCGTAAGGTTGATTACAATTGTAAATATATTGTAATCTTACATTTAAAAAGACCAACTGTTGGGTTTCTCGTCGGCTCTTCTTAGTAGAACCGCTATCCGAGCTGGTAGCTTCAAGTTAGACTAACGATACTGACGCTATGTTAATTGATGATTTGAAAGTTCTTGTGTATAGTGAATTTTGACAATCAAATGAATTAACAACAATTTACTTATTTCTATACATATTATAAGTAGACAGATTTATACTCTTTATTTCATATTTTATTATAGTTAAACACTTTATGTCAATATTAGTAAATGGTCCACCACTATATTTTTTATAATATTTAATTGATTATACTAGATTATTTCTCTTGTAAAACTTACATAAAGGTATAAATCATATCAGAACTTTTTCTTAGTCTTCTACTTATCACCCAAAATCGAAATATAGTAGAATGTAATGCCGTGGAATTGGAACACTGCACTTTGCACTATCATAATAGGAAAAAAAATTACTAAAATTTAATTATATGGAAATTTTCATCGAAATCGAACCCAAAACCACTTAGGTATACTTTCAGACGCAGTGCCAATGTGTCACGATGGTTTTATATTTATTAACAACAGATCCTAGTTGAGTTGAGGCCGATCGTGACTTGACATGAGGTACTTTCTGTCTACGTTGTTATGCGGGATAAAAGCGCAAAGCTAAAAAAATCCTTGTTAAATTATCGAAATTTTAACAGAAAAATACAATTTTTTAACGTATATTCAATATGTACATATATTATTACATAGCATGTATATAAAGATTTAAGCCTTATTCAATTTAAAAGTTTATTCGGCAGCAGAGTGGTCCGTAAGCACTGCTCTAACTGTACAAACTACTGCTTTCAGTTCCAATGTGTAAAGTCGAAATAAAAACACGTTGAAATGAAACCGTACGTACTGACTAAAAAGTTTACGGAATTCAAACCGGGGTTATGTGGTAACATGTTATGCGAAACATTTTTTATATGTTATATTTAATTATAAATTTTTCGACTATAAGTTAGGAAATCTTGCTGAGAATCATTTAAATTATTTTGTCCTCTTCTCGCTTTTCCACATTATACAGCATAAGTAGAAAGAAATTTGTAAAGAGGCCGGTCGTGGTGTATTGGGACAGCCTCTGACTGTAAACGCGATCGGTGGTGAAAACGGATATGAAAATAATTTATCCGAATGGGAATTCAACGCTGCCCCACTGCGCCTAAACAGTAAGACAATGTGAAGATAATTCGTACTCTGCTTTACGCCTAGAGAGACATGGCGTGTTGAAATCACTCAGCGCTTCCTTCTTACTATAATCACTATCTCGAGTGGGAATCGAACAAACAACTATCGCTTTCACAATCAGACGCTCTCCCACTACGCCACGGTGGCCTCAAGAAAATATATATTTTAATATCTTATATACATAAAAATACATTTTTATTTTGGAAAAATTGAAACACGTTCAAGTACACTCGACTTTCCTACGATGAGGTACTCAAGTCAATGACAATGGTTTGAGCAAACGAGCGCAAGATTGCCACTAGTTTGTAACTTAAATTCTAAAATATAAACGTTTTATGCTGTAACACATGTAGAACAGTCTCAGATAATTTAGTGTCAAAACACTCCATTTTCCTCATAATTCTTAGACGGTCATAAAAATAATATTTTATTAATAAGTTACTGTATTTAATATATTTAACTCATTAATGCTCAGGCCTCCTACCAATTGAATTGACGATCTGTTCAAGGTCAAAGGCAACCAAATCAAATCAATCGTTAGAAATACTAGAGGTAGACCTATACCCAGTAGCAGGTGTTAAAAGGTTGAAACGATTGTCACACAATATAAATGTTTTAGTAAATTAAAAATATAGTTTCACTCCTTTTCTCTTATAACTGAGTAGGCAGACGGAAAAGTTTAGTGTTAAGCCTTCCGCCCTCCACTTTCGTCTAGATTTGAGACGTATCGTCGTATAGCGGAATTAAACGCCGCAAATTATCTGAAGGTGAATTCATATTATTATAATTATTATTATAGGGGATCGAATCGATTGCCACAGCGTTTACAAGCTATTACCCTACACTATGACGGTCTCGGACGGACGGACGGAAATATATGTTTATTTTCATAACACAAAAACAAAATATTTTTAATATTATAAATATGATCCTAGAAAGGCGAAGCGTCAAGACCAGAGGCATGATTAACGATTGAAAGTCAACAACGTTGACCTCAAAGATTGATTTTCCTAGCTAATTTTAAATTATCGGATTTCTTTTAAAGTCACAAGTTAAGTTAAATAAAATGTTATTAAATTAAATAAAATATTAAAAATAAATTATATATTAAATAAAATCTGTAAACGGATTGTTTAATATCTAACTATATTTTTTATATTTTCAAATTAGATTTAATTTTTTATATTTTCTAGTCAAATAGTAGCATAGTAATATTTGTTTTCTTTATTTACGTCAAAAGCATCTCGTTTCGTCACTTTTTGGCCCGTATTCGCAGACGTTGCATGCAAAACACCGAGCTGGGCCGCAAATTGTCGTACAGGAGCACACAACGGAGATTGAAGACATGGCCACGTTTACAGTGAAAGCTATCCAACAATACCACGATAACCAAAACATAAATATAATTAATATATATTTCAAAATAACCCCCAAAAGAGCCTAACCTAATCTAATTGTCAAAAGTCAATTTATGCAAAAAGAATCAGAAATGTATAACCAAAATCTAAATTTACCAATTCAATGCGTTATTTCAGGCCTTGGTAAGAGCAATTCTGTTTTACGACGTCATGGCCCTATCTCTAAGATTATCTTATAGTCACTTAACAACGCCCATTATGTTACACCGAGCGGACCTAAAAATGCCTTTATTCGAATTCAGACTTGTGTAGTACTTTTTATGTTCATTTAAGTCATGTACTAGAGTTAAATTTATAAAAATGACCAGAGACGGTTCCTTTTAGTTAAAAAAACTGTTTTTTTTTGTATGTAAGTTTAAGAATAAATCAACGTGTTTCATTAATTTTTAAGTGCACGTAGGAGCCATTGGGGGTTCAATTACAATAGCGTAGGAAAGAAAATAAAACGACCCCTTTTTCGAAAATTATGCGAACTGTATAAAATTTTGCACAATTAAAATAAAATATATTAAAACAATTATATTCGAAAAATAGTAAAATAAAGTATTTCGGCCATTTAAATAAACAGATAAGGGGAACAAAATAGTTGTTTATTTAAAATAAACTATTTTAATACATATACTCCCTTACCTATACTAAAGCGATCGTAATTTTTAGAGTGTGACAGATACACAAAACACAATGTCAACAACAGGCGTCTTCAAGCGCGACATCTAAGGAAACATCTTAAAATTTTTTTTACAAAATTACCGAATTCTGGTAAACATATTTTTATTCAACTGAAAATTCAATCTTTTCATTTAAAAATCAATCGAAATACTTCACTAATGGTATTATTTTAACGATAAATTTATAATAGAACAAAAACGGTGAAGATAAAAGACGTCGCCATAAAAGAAAACAAAAGGAAGCCTCTACTACAGATGAAAAGAAAATCTGCCTTAGACAGATTTCATTTGAGTGTTATTAACTCCACGACTATTTAGATATACCTACTTAAGAATAGCAACGTAGGGTTTATTTTATGTCTTACGGTTTTAAAAGAACCTAGTGTAAAGATACTCCGTACTTCGCTTTCCACCGAAGTCGAGACATTGCGTGTTGAGTGGTGGAACTCGACGCCGCACTTTGTTTTTACCAGAGCGAGGAAGTGAAAATAATTTAAATATAATCCGAATCCACAACCGGTCACGTTTACAGCCAGACGCTGTCAAACTGCGCCACGACTGGCCTCCGTAAATAATGGCTGGTAATTAATTTTTCAAGTTTATATATACTAGTACTGAATCTTAGATTAGTAATTAGTTAATATGTAACATACACATCATGATAATTTTTTGATCGGTTAATTAAGCCTTGAAGAATGAGACAAAAGTTTGTATCTTTATTATCTTATTGATAATATGAAAAATGGTACGTATTTTCGGAAATAGGTTTTCCTCGCTATTAACAAGATTATCTCAAAAAAGATTATCTCAAAAAATATTATTTAATAATAATACTATAACATGTATGTATAACATACATGTTATAGTATTATCCCACTCTTACAATTAAAAAAAGATTTTTAAAACCGGTATAAAATTTTGAATGCAGCATATTTCGAACTCGCACTTCTTGGATACAGTCCAAGCGTTCTGATGTCTAAACCACGCATCGTGGAAAACCTTATAAGCTTGTTTCAAATAATTTATTAGTCGTTATAGTTGCTGAAGGAAGATGACAAATTTCTGCTATCCAAAAATTATTTCTAAGAATCAATCGTTTGGCAAGAGCGAAAATTTATTAAATATTTTACTATTTTATATTCTATACCTAAAAATATTAAAACATATAATAAACGCAAAAAATCCAATAAGTTTTGTATTTAAAAAACATTCGAGGAGAGAAAGAGAATAAAATATTTGAAAAGTGTTCTATCTTGGATTAATTCGATTCTTAGAGTTTCCCAAAACAATCTTTTATCCCAAAAATCTGAAGATGAAATAATATTGCAGGCCCATATAAAATTATGAGCGATAACAAGTCGGTGAAACGCGTATGAATTATTCATAGGTCCCGATCGATATACATATTTTGAGTAGGAATTCGACGGTTACTTCCAAACTAGCTAGCTTATTTATATTTAGCAAGGTATTTTTATATTACCGCCGGCTCGTCCTAGCGAGGGTTTGTCTAATAATTTTTTTTATAGATTTGTTTTTATAATTTTAGTTATTTAATGTGTAGAATAAGATGTGATGCTATTTATTGTATAGCGGAGCTTAACGCTGCTTTTTATTTTACTGGACTGAGAAGTGAAAACAATTTCAATATACCAATTCCTTGGAAAATATATCGAATATGTATATGTCAAACGCATAAACGCGACGTCTATTAAGGCGGATTTCGAACCGAACCTATCATCGTTGTCTGAATGATTACAACAATACCACTTACCACTGAAATTTATTTATTACATCCTCAATAATTCAAGAAGAGTATTAAAATTTAATGAGATTCACCTCATATATTCTTTCATATATGTATGTATGTATTGTGAGCATTATAACCGAAATGGTTTTAAATGATAAATAAGTAGCTGAGTAAATATATTGAAAATATATCAGCACAAAAGTGACAAGCTCACGCCATATAAAGGATAAAAATGCTGACAAACGACTATGATAAAACGCTCACATTGGCAGATCAGAAATGCCTCATACCACTTTAGGGAAAATATTTTAGTATAAACGCAGAGAAAAAGCTTTTAACGGACACTTTTTTATGTTCACGCATCTATTAAATTATATGGGTAAAAAGAACTTGATATTAACTGAACTGCGTTCTCTATTTTGAACCCAATGTTGAAACATTGCGTCTTGAGTGGTCACACCATCATGCTTACGAAATTGGAAAATTGACCATATTTAAAAAACAGCTTCTTGCTTAATTTGTTATAGTAAGGTAGTTAGGGATTATCTGGTGTAAAGACACTCCGTTGATTGCTTTCTGACCGAAAAAAAAACATTAAAACATTTTGAGTTAGGAATTCAACGCCAGGTTTTGTCTTACCAGCTGAGAAATTAAAATATATTTTAATAATAATCTTCCCCAGTGGGAATCGAACCCATGAACACGCTCACAGTCAGACAGTATGTCAATTTGACTTTAAAATGAAAAATATTTAAATGTTATCATTTTCTCAATAGCCGACATGATGTTATTTCGTCATGGTGGCCGAAAACTTAAGACATATTTTACTTATATATACAAAGTTAATCAACCAAATGATTGACTTTATATTTTTCACTCATTTAATATCATATGTTAGGTAAAGATATCTAATTTGGTTATTTACCTAACTAATAATTATAATATTATTTTTATGCCTATTCAAATCCAGCCTTCTCAGTTACATTTTTTCATATTTGTTATGGGTAAGCAAAAAAAATTAAATCTCTATTCACTTTCAATTTATCAATTAAAATACAAGCAGGCGATTTTGCTGAGAAGAATTGGCAAGAAACTCGATTATTGTTCTTTTCGAATGTTACAATAATTTTCTCCTCTAATCCTTCCAACTCATATATATTAAAATTAATATAGCAATCTTGGACAGAATTTATATATATACTATACTTTCCTTAATATGTTTTTATCTTGACTTTACATTATTCAATTTAGAAGTATGTAATTAAATATTTGTGGCACTTTATTATACATACGTATATCTTGAGATATGAATGAGCTATTATCCTTTTGAAGGCTAAATCTAAGGTAATTAATATTATTAATTTAACATGCATAATGCAATATAGGGTAACTTTAATTTTGACTCTATTTACCTCTATTTATATGACATTTTCTATGCACTCAAACACCCAAACAATATAAATTTATATTTATAAACATATGCAAAAATAAAACAACATTTGCTTTAAAAGCTTTTATTTCACCACATTATACAACCATGAACGTAAATATTATTTTATTTACTTGAAAATGGCCCGAGGATAAACAAAAATATTTCTTATACCAACAATCGCTTTACCATCGACAATTGTTTTTATAAATAACAAATGAATTTAAATTATTCGTCCTGCCTTTATTTATATTTAGAGGAAGTAGAAATATATTTAAACAAGTAAAGTCATCAGATACGAAGCCAATTTATTATAAATATTAAATAATAACGAAATATTAACTTTTAATATAAACACAACTCCTTGTAAAATGTACATATCTGGTAACTTTAAAAAAACACGTATAAAATTTCGAACCCAGAAAACTTGGAACTTTCTTGGAAATCGTCCTAGGGTCTGACCACTAATGTCATGGCCATGCATTGGACGGCTTACAAGAAGCGCGGGTTCGAATCTTGCTGAGGTTAATTTTTTGAACGTTTTTTTAAAAAAAATATTTAACATATTTATATATGTATTAAAAAATACTTCTGTAAAGTATAAGACTCTCATGACCTCTCATCTAAAATCGATAGTAAACCGATTGCCAGTAATTTACATAAATATTTCACTTAAACCCACTCTATGCTGCAATAAATAATCGTCACAATCACTGATCTATTTCAAAATATATTTCGCTATATACATTTGACTTATCACATCATTTAGCCTAACAAATAAATTTTCTACAAGTCAGTGTAAAGAGCTGCAGGAAGACATTTAACACCGTACAAGATTCCTTATTCGCTTTCAATTTATAGGCTAAGAGGCTGTTGTTTTGTTTATTTATTAATAATTATATATATGATTTATTTTATAACCAACATTGCATCTTAGATTTGTGATTTGTTGTTTCAAATACCAGTATTCAATACATGTATTAAATCAGCTGAGTTATAAGATTTAAATTTAAAAAAGCTATGTCAAATCCATCCATATATTATGAAATAGTAATCAAAAACGAAAAGATTGAAGATTTAAACAATTTATTGATAAGAATTATATTTTTGTGACCTAAAAAATATAAAAAATAATAAAAAACGACTTCTTTGATAACATACTCATATATAATAATATTTTGAACATAAAATATTCTTTAAAAACAGCTGGCCCTCGGACTATAAACTTGAAAGTTATATATGAATCTCATCGGCAATTATAACTATGCTTTAACTCTATTCACATTGAATACGAATACATACATATAATTTAATTTAATATTATATATTTATCACACTATCGCGAACTGAAAAGACAAGGCAAAGCTTATAGATATATAGAAATTTAGAAGTAAGAAAATTTTGCCATCTTATTTTGTTAGTTGTAAGCTCAAAAGGTAAGATCATTGTTGACTATTACTAGTAATTTTAAGTTAACATATATGTGATTTAACTGATTTCTAATATAAATTTCCAAATAAAAAATTTTGTTTATAGATATAGCTATTTTAAAATGTTAAAAACATATTTAAAATGATTTACTTAGATTTCATTGCCCAAACAAAACTAATTTTATTTTATGTATCGAGGAAAACTGTCTTTATATTATAGTATCGTATTACAAAATATCAGATTTAGAATAAAGGAATACAGAGGTAATGTGTGTGAAGTAACCAAACTAAATGTAATGTCAAAAATAATTTAAATATAAGTTTCCTTTGAGTGCGAATTGAACCCACACCTATTGGATGTACACCCAGGTGCAGCTGCTCAGCATGCAATGTCTCGAACACGAGTCGAGTCATTATTATAGGTGTAAATAATCTTTTTTCCAAATTCGAGACATTGCGTGTTGAGAGGCGAACATTACGCTATGTTTCGTCTTACCAGAGCGGAGAAATGAAAATAATTTTTAAATATTCCGCCGAGTGGGAATCGAACCCACAACCAATCTCGCTTACAGTCAGACGCCGTTTCGTATGGCCTCTCTCGATGGAGAAGATTAACCGTTAACTAAATAAACTAAAATGAATTAACTGGACGAATGATACAACATTAATATGGGATATATTCGTATCTACAAAAATCCGCTCTTCCAATCTCTTGGCGATGTCTTATAAATTGGTACAGTTATAGTCAGCTATGAATCGAAATTTTCAATATGGAGCAATTTTGTAGCGACCAAACATACTATTGTTGTCGATATAGAAATGTTCTCTAGAATTATTATTTCAATTTATATACTGTAAACTGCTTGGGCTTGTATTTTATTAGAAATAATTCAAAGTTAATATTTATTACACGTTTAGAGTTATTAGTTTGGTTTTTTCAACTTTATAAGGTCCGCTTCTGTCCTTTTAATACTGGTGTTTAATCTGAATATGTTTTGATATTAGCTAAATAACTCAAAATTATTTTTTTGACAATTTTTTATATTAAGTTTCTACTATGTATGAGCTATAATTAATTAAAATGGTAAATAAGGTCAGGTACAATAGTTTTTTGAACAGAGATAGTATGTATGTATTTATTTAAACATTTCAAATATTTAATTTTACATTATAAATATGTGTTTGTTTCTTTTAAATTCACTCAAAGACAAAAATACTTATTGAAAAATAAGTAATTTTGACAATGATACCTGAATAAATTGAAATCAGGAAATTAAACAAATAACTAGTTTGTGGAATCTAATTTTTGTCATATTTTAATATAACTTGCATATAATGTAAGATTAAATTATCAATAACGTAATAACAAAAATAATTTTTCGAACCCTGTTTGAAATTGTATGGAAATTGACTATGGAAAGCTCAGAATAATGAAAAGGTATAATAATTAAATATAGCTGATATTATAACTATATAATAAACTCTGTAATATAATAACTATTAAATACGAACACAATATTTTTATTAACTTTTCATTTCTTTTTACGTTCACACAAATTATTAATTTCAAATGAAATCATTCTTGTATCAATTTACAGCATATTACGTTAAAGCATATTTGAAAACCAACATCTTGAATACATGCAAATTATAAAATTTAAAATAGAATTAAAACAACTAGATTTAAAACAAACAATCAATGGTATTCAACCCTTACAGTACATCCATCTACACTAAATATTACTTTATTTAGCATATAAAAAATAATTCCACTAATTTTAAACTTTAAAATAAGGCAAAATATTGAATTTACTAAGAAAATTTTTGTTTAATTATATTATAATTTAAAATGTATTACGTCTAGATGCATCAGGATCAATGGAAGTATATGAATAATTTTACTATTATAATATTCAAGAAATATTGACTATAAAGACATTAGTACAGTATCTGTCGAAGCTCATTCATAAGAATTCCATAGCCGATTAAGAAAATAGGATGGTAGTGTAGATCTGAAGAGGTGCTGTTCGCGTGAGACGTGTCTGTTCTTGGTCTTTTCAAACTAAGTTCGTTTACGGCCACTGAAATGAAATATTAAGTTTTCACATTCTGAGAGACTCGTCTCGAACCGGAGTTTGCTTTAAAATTGTTTGTGGATTTTCATCGTTATAGTTTTAATGGATGCAAGAAGTTTGCGGTTAGCGTTCAAAGTAAGTTTTATTTACAGCTATTTGTATTTAATATATTGTATTTATATAATATATCAAAGTTGTTCGTATTATTAGTTTATAATCGAGATTACGGACATTATACAAAATTATTATTGAAATTTAAAAGGGTTTTCAGCTGGGAAGTGGTCTAAGCGCCCTTGCTAATTAAGCTTCATTGCTAAATAAATTTTATGGTTAGCATGATGAAAACAAGTTTTTAATAAAAGAATAATTATAATATTTACTATTTTTAAAGTGTTATTCCCCACTTAGGATTAGAAAACATTTTTGAAAAAACGTATAAAAATTTTAAACGCATTGGGATTCGAACCCTTGCACGCCTCTTGGATACTTGGACGGTATCCCAGAGGCGCGGGTTCAAATCCCGCTGCGTTTAAAATTTTTCTACGTTTTTTTAAAAATGATTTCTAAAATAATTATAGTCTGAAAAGTGAAGTATAATAAAAATACTTCATTCTTCAAACTTCATACAAAAAGAACCCAATTGGATCTGCTTTCGAAATAATTTTAAATGTCATGATTTTATATAAATATTTACAAAGAAAAAACATTACCTGTCACAGTTTGTTTTTTAACATCAGCGAATTTCTCTCCTGGGCCTACTTCATCAGGTATCGTCGCGGTACAAGTTAACAGAAGCTTCCCGTGGGCAGGCGTTCGTAGTTCGGCTATTGATACCCAAAGGGAGATCGGTGGAGGCACTGGCTCCCTAGGTCTTTCACGTATCTAGATATATATATATATATATATATATATATATATATATATATATATATATATATATATATATATATATATGTATATATTAATATTATTATTAAATATAAAATTTGTAATTTAATATTTTTAAATAATACTTTACTTTTTAGCTGTTAGATAGAGATATAGTTAAATAAGCAATAGTTAGTTATTAGTGCTTAAAGAGCTAAATTTTTACTATGACATCGTATTTTCAAATGTATCATGTAACGTAATAACTATAGGTTATCAGGAAGTTACACTAAAATAATACTAGAAATAAACTTTTCAATAAAAAAAGATCAGGAAATATTTAAAACGCTGGTTATTTTTCTTAACATATTAAAAAATATATTTTATTTTTCCTTTTTAATATGTGGTTACAAATTTTATCAACAAGTCTTGGAGTCTACCATCACCAAGATGATTTATATGAACATTATTTTGCTTGTTAATAACCTTGATATGTTCTAAATTACATGTACGTATATAAATCATACCTTAATAACCCTTAAAAATATATAAGTGGATAATTCAAAGACATACCTTAGCCACATCTTCACTTTGTCCATCTTTAAGCGTGCATTTACTTTGCTTGCTCAAGTTCACAGGGGGTGAGGTTGTAGTCTCACTAACTAAAGCCCAGTACTTTGCGGTATAATTGAACTCTGGGGCTATATATCTATGCTGGTGCTTCCGGTGTCGGTATCCACTTCCGCCTTTAGTCCTAGTAGAGCTTGAAACTCGATATGAAAAATATCTTATTGATTCTTCTGGAACCTACCAAATGTTAATAGACTTATGAATATGTAATTCAGATTATTTTATATTATTTTATTTTTCTTCCTTATGACCATATCTGTTCATTAATTGTTAAAGTATTTAACACTGTAGAATATTTCGCTAATCTGTCATTTTTTTTTCAAATTAAGGGTAAAAGACTCGTATCAAAAATATCTAAAATCTTAATATTTACTATTTTTAATGTATTTTTCCACACTTAGGATTAGAAAACATTTATAAAAAAATATATAAAAA
The DNA here is from genome assembly GCA_032432895.1 of Dryadula phaetusa. NCBI lineage: Eukaryota > Metazoa > Arthropoda > Insecta > Lepidoptera > Nymphalidae > Dryadula > Dryadula phaetusa. The sequence goes on along the minus strand of JAOYRS010000007.1, from coordinate 10,047,803 downwards.
TTTGAACGCAACGGGATTCGAACCCGCGCCTATCCAAGAGGTATCCAAGAGGCGCGGGTTCGAATCCCGTTTCGTTCAAATTTTAATACGTTTTTTCATAAATGTTATCTAAAATCTTGATAATTTTAATTAAAACAATTTCGCTTATATATAAAAATATAAATATTGTCTGTTTATTCATATATATCGTTGGCCTATCCAAGAGGTATCAAAGAGGCGCGGGTTCGAATCCCGTTGTGTTCAAATTTTTATACGTTTTTTCATAAATGTTATCTAAAATCTTGATAATTTTAATTAAAACAATTTCGCTTATATATAAAAATATAAATATTGTCTGTTTATTCAAATATATCGTTGGCCACTTTATAAATGTTTTATTTTAAATATCTCATTAACACTTAAAATCTGAAAGACAATAAATCTGTACGATTATAATGTATAAAAGTTCTATCTAGCTACAAAATATTTTTTAGACTCAAATATTTTATATCTCTTACTTTATCTCCGTGGGTTGAAATTTCAAACACGTTTAAAAAAATATCTTTTTATCAAGTATCTAATTATCTACACAAAAAGGCCTTTTTATGACAAAAATGTATTTCCTAAGGTATTCTAATGTGTAGAGCACTTTCTACTAAATTGCAGTAACGATTTTAATGATTCACCAGTTTAAGAGTTACAGTTAGAACGCGTTACAGTCAGGTAGATATACTTTTGCATTATAATATTATTATAATGTTTAAAATTATAGTATTTAAAAATATAAGGACCATACCTTTTCATTATCGATATACCAAGTCAAACGTGGCGCTGGTGCTGCTGGGGCTGACGTGCAGTTGGCGCGCAAAAGACCGCCGACCACGACGTCTGGCTTTCCGAAGGTTATAATTGGTGGATGTTTTTGCGAATCTACGTATCATAGAATAATATATTTTTACTAAAAAATTCAATTTATTAAACAAAATAAACAAAAGGTAAAAATAGTATTAAGAATTGAGAAACGTTTATAATTATTTATCTTAAAGTTACTATTTATTTTATGATCATTACATTAGAAGTAATTATTGTGTTTGAATTTTATATTACACCATAATTATAACAAGATTTGTTCCGCTTCTTATTCTTTACATGAACTCTTTATTTTTATTTTTTCCCCCTTTTCACTTAAGCAAAGTAAAAAGGGGGAAACTTTTCGCTTAAATTAAGTCACTACGTTTCTCACTTACTAGACTCTTTTAAAATACTTTATAATAGATAGCGGAACTCAACGATACGCTTTGTCTTACCAGATAAAAAATATATAGAAAATACATTCTTACTTATAGGGATCAAATCTACTATCATTAGGAGCACAAATAGACCCTAGCGACTGAGCTACGATGACGTTTTGTTATAGATTATAATAATAGTTTTTTTTTATTAATCATTTATGGGCTATATAGAAATATCTTATTATTTTTAATGTGTTATTCCATATTTAAGATTAAAAAGACGTATAAAAATTTAAACGCAGCGGGATTGGAACCCGCGCCACTCGGAAATTGTCAAAGCGTTCTGAGCGCCGAGCCATGCGTTCTACTACTATCTGGATCAAAAATCATATATCTTCTCATGAAATCAACTTTATTTGTTGCCTAGGAAAATGTCCGAGTATCAGTCATAAGTCGCAATATAACGTGTCAATGAAAAAATATGTATAAGATATGAAAGATTTCCAATATCCCTTATATAGACAAGAGCTGTAATAATCGTCCCTCATTAATTCTAATTATGTATGTTACAGTAAAATTCCAAATTAAAATTGTTTTAGGTTCTAAAACACATTAGATTTTCAAATATTTTTTTTTATCGCGGGGAATTCTATTTATGCAGACCATGAGGGCAAGGCAGAAGTACCTTACTAACGCGGATACTACTTGACTCATTAGTGAATCTGATACTACCCACCAAGACACAAACGTGAGTTTTACTGACACGTTTCAACATCACATGCTGCTTCGGGGTTTCTACCAGATCACCGACACCTCGGTAACTTGCAGGATGACCAGTATGAGGTTACTGCAGATAATTAGCCTAACCTAAAGTAACCAGTAGTCAGTGCTATTTTGAATATCTCTTTAGGCTCAGAACACAAAAGACTAACAAATATTTGTGTGATAACCTTTGAATTATAATCCCAACAATATATCCGATTCATTCCCTCCAAATTTTCTTGTATAGAAAAAAAACAACATGCGCAAAGGAAAACATTTTATACCCATATCATAAATATCAACAATAGTAAATCGAAAACGAATTCTTATACATTATATATATATATATATATATATATATATATATATATATATATATATATATATATATATATATATATATATATATATATATATATATATATATATATATATATATATAATAGAATAGTATAATAGAATTTTTTTACACAATTTTTATACATAATAGACTTTTAACACATTATAATCGTACAAATTTATTGTTTTTTTTTTAGATTTTAAGTGTTAATGAAACAGTTAAGATTATAGAGTGGCCAACGATATTTGAATAAACTCATAATATAGTGTTTCCCAATAAGAATGATAGGGTTTTGATAGCTCACAGCCACCATTTTAGTTGTTTAACATTTGACATTTCTGCTGTTTTGTGTTCAATAATGTTTGCCATTTATTCATGAACAAGTTCACGTCACCTCAACGTTTGGAAATTGTCCAAATTTTCTATCAAAATTCGAGAAGTATTGTCTCTACTCAAATAGCATTTCGTGCTCACTTTTTGGCTCAATGGTTATGTGAACAAACAGAATTGTCATTACTGGAGTGAGTCAAATCTAAAAGTGGTTCATGAAACACCATTATATCCTGAAAAATTGACTGTTTGGTGCGGATTATGGTACTTCATTTTTCAAAAACGACGAAAGCCGTACTGTCAATGGCGACCGTTATCGTGACATGTTGAACGATTTTTTTTTCCTGAAGTGTATGAAATCGATGCGGACGACATTTATTTTCAACAAGATGGTGCAACATGTCACACTGCGACCGTCACAATGGATTTATTGCGTGATAAGTTTGATGAGTCGGTTATTTCTCGCGATGGTCCTCACAATTGGCCACCAAGATCATGCGATTTAACACTCTTGGACTATTTTTAATGGTGGTATGTTAAATATCAAGTATATGCTAATAAACTAGCGATTCAAGACCTGGAACGCAACATTCGAGCGACTATAGTGGTCATACCAGCCGAAATGCTGCACCGAGTCATCGAGAATTGGACCGATCGTATTCACCAGTGCAAAAAAAGTCTTGGCGGTCATTTAAAAAATATTTTGTTTAAATCATAAATAGCATAAAATTTACTATCAAATAAAACCATTGAGCACGAAATTCGAACTTATATTACATGTTTTATTTCAATTTTCGTTTTTTCGTTTCGTTTCGTTTTTATTGGGAAACCCCATACATACCTGCTTAAAAAATAAATACCTACAAATAATAAATATAGATAGAATAATAAAATATATAAAAAGTATGAATATAATAATAAAATCTTAATAGAATAATAAAATATACAAGAAAATGTAAATAGAACTTTTTAACAGGAATGAAAGATGCGTTTTGATTTGAATCTTCTAGTCTTTTTTTACGACATTTAAAATGTACAAAAGTAGTCGCACATATGGCATCGCGGACTTTTTCGTAGATGTTGATACTAAGTATAATACTGTAGAACATTTTTTTGTTCTATCATCAACAGTTGTTGCAGCGCACGCGATGATAGAGGTTATAGCTACTTCTTTCTCACCTTGACTTACATTATTGCATTTTTATTGAGAAATATTTATTTTTTTGAAAATGTCATATAACCTATGTTATTCAGTGAAGATGTAATTTTCTAATGGTGAAAGAATTTTTGAAATTGGTCCAGTAGTGCTAGCGTGTAAACGCCACAAACAATTTAAATTTTTCACATTATAATATTAGTATAGATATAATACAAAAAAAGCTTTATGATATACACCCTGTTATCCTCCCAAAATATATGAGACACTACATTGAGAGGCGGAACTCAACGCCGCCATTCATCTGACCAGAGCGGTGAAATGGAAAAGTATTTAAAATTTAATATCTAACCATGATAAAGAAAAGAACCCAGCAATAAACTTTAGCTATTTTTAAATTTTTTACTCTACTTAAATAATTATTGTAATATTAATGTTTTATAAGTGTTTTATCACTCAATGTTTCACTATCTAACCATACAAAAGTTCACTTATCATTCATTTTATAGAACAAATAACTAGAAGACTTTTTTTATATATGATTATTTTAAAAAACTTGACTTGAATCCCCTACTATCGTGTACAACTACTAACATTTCGTATTAAACAATATTATAACCTAATAAATTAAACAAAATTACGTTCAAATTTGTATTTTCTTTAAATAAAGGGAATCAAATTTTCCGATTGAAGCTAAATTCAGCCTCAGGCATCGCGTTTTACGATAACTCGCTTACCTAAACCTTATTGGCGAAGTATGCCAGCGTTTAATCAAAATTTCAGGTGGTAAATTTCTACGAGAAAATATTTCGATTTTGCTCTTAAACTGAAATGTAATACTAATAAAAGTATGGAAAGGCAACGCTAACACTAAGTAAGCAGGCCATTATGGCGCAGTTGTAGTTAACTGGCTGTAAACGTGATTGTTGTGGGTTTGAGCCTGATGACTGATGATAAAATATATTCAATACACTTGCATCTCTTTGTTTTGATGAAACATAGTGCGGTTTTGAACTTCGCCACTCGAAGGCGAAGAACGAAGTGTCTTGATCCCTAAAATCGAAGAAATTAGATAATATAAAGCTAATATAATGGTTTTTGTGACTTAAAAAATTACGTTAAAGATATTTAAAAGCTCCTTACTGGCTTATTCCTAATTAATATTGGCATATACAAAACTCAGCACTACATATAATTATAATTATCTTGATATTTTACATATGAAAATAAAATGAACCCACTACGATTTAGATGATATAGTCAAATTGCATTGCACCATAGGGTAATTCAATTCAATTGTTGTTTTGCTTCTGAGCAATTACTTTATGAAAGTCACTTGAAACGAAAAAGTCCCTAAAGATGATGTGATTACGGTAAGTTGCATTAATATTTTTTTCTATTTTTTTTAGCTTTGTAATTTTATCCCGCGTAGTAGTGTAAACAGCATGTAGCTAGTGTCAAGACACTTCGTACTCCGCTTTCCTCTTCCGCCGAATTCAAGATATTGCGTGTTGGTTGGTGAAACTTAACGCCATGCTTTGTCTTACTAGAGCAAGAAAATGAAAATATAATCATTTCCTCGAGCGGTAATCAAACCCACAACCAATCACGTTTACTGTCAGACACAGTGCCACTATATTAATAATTCATATATTTTAAACACTGAATTAGTGAATTACACTATATTAATAATTCATATATTTTAAAAACTAGTCCCATTTGCATATCAATCGCCAGGCTTTACTATTGCGCTAAGTAGACTATTTTAGTCGTTTGACTAAAACATCCGTAGCGTAAAGTGTAAATAAAAAAAAATCCTTCAAAATAAGATATTACATACTTCATTTTGTATTTTGAATATCAAATAAGTTGCCACTGGTTCACTTTATAAATGTCACTGTCTATTTTAAAACGTAACAGTTATTTATTATATATATTGACACCTTCGACATAGAATAGACGGAACGTTTTCTTTTATTAGTATGTATGTATATGTAGTTAGCTATATTGTTATATATTGTTTTTATTCTATACCTTTTTTCCTTATAGTTATTTTTTCTCGATCTCGTCATTCACATGTAATTATAGTTGGCTATATTTAAGCGAGTTTTTGAAAAACATTATATTATCTTAATTCTACGAGGTACATTTATATATTAATATTAATTATATAAAACTAAACTTATTTTAATATAAAGATTCTGCTATGTTATCATTTAGTTATACATTTTCTATTTTTTTATACGTAATTCACTCACAAACAACAGTCAGCTGGTGAGGAGGCGAAGCGGCGGTAAAGATTGGCGTCTCGAGGGAAACCTCGCACCAGTACAGCCCCGAGGCAGTCGGGTCCAAATTATCAAGCGTAATAGAATTCTCCGTCACAAGAGACATCTGCAATAAGAATTTACTTTGAAATATTGATTTTTGAAACTTATTTATGTTTATTTTTATACTAAAAAAATATTTATTGTTTTTTTTTTGTTAATAAATGTTGAGTTAAATTTAATTTTATTTCAAGATAATTTTTTAATCAATTAAAAAGACATATTTTATAGTGTAAATTTGAAAAAAAAAATGGAATATCCCATTGAAGATGTAAAATATCGAATGACAGTGATCTAAGTAAAATCCATAATGTTTTCTATTTTTTTATAGTTTTAACAATCAGAAATAACAGAATTGTTATTTAGATCACTTTATCTTTAAATTTTCGATAACGATTATGAATTATTCTAAGTCCTACTTATACAAAAAAAAACTAATTAGTAAGTTAATAATTCTTAAATTCAAGAATCAAATTAATCATCTAATATTTGTTTATTATATTTTTAACTTTATAGAATTCTAAGAACTAGAACTATAAATAATGTTTATTTCTATAATAACCTTCTTTGCTGTAGGTAAAAATAAATTTTAATATTATATAAAAAAACAATGTTTTTTTACTTTTATATACTTTTAAGTATAAGAGGCCGGTCGTGGCGCAGTGGGACAGCGTCAGACTGTAACGCGATCGGTTGTGGATTCGATTCCCACTCGGGGGAGTGATTATATTTAAATTATTTTCACTTCTTCGCTCTGGTGAGAAAAAGCGCGGCGTTGAGTTCCAACACTCAACACGAAATATCTCGAATACGGTGGAAAGCGAAGTACGGAGTGTCTGTTACGCGGGAAAAAGCGTGAAACTAAAAAAAAGTATAAGAGATTTTATAACATGCTCATAAACTGCTAATTTTGATATTCCCTAAGTTGACATAGGAACAGTAATCAAATAGTTAGTTAGGATATATTTGCATACTACAGGAAAAGCGTTAACGAGTCAAATTAGTTCTCACAAAATATAACTTTATGTACATATCTAACTGAATAGCATTTCCCGCATACATTGTTGAATATATGTGTGCACTTTTAGTATCGTGAAAACTTCCTGAAATGCACGTTTTGGCTAATTATTATTGTGGTAGGGAACTACTGTTTTCATACTATTTCTAAGCTTATGATAAGTTCAGCCAGAAAGCAATTTTGAAATAATGTTATATTAACTATTTAAATTTTTAGTTTTTTTTAGCTTCACGCTTTTATCCCGCATAGCTCGGTAGACAGAAAGTATTTAGTGTCAACATCCTCCGTACTTAACTTTCCACCAAATTCGAGACATTGCATGTTGAACGGTGGAACTCAACGCCGCACTTTGTTTTACCAGAATCGAGAAAATAATTTAAATACAATCACTCCCCTGAGTGGGTATCGAATACACAACTGATCACGTTTACAGTCAGACGCTGTCCCACTGCACCACGACCGGCTTCAAATTTTAAGTAAAGTACTTTTGGTATGAAATTAAAAAATAGTGTTAAATTAGTATAATTATTAATTACAAAAGAGGAGAATTTGAAAATAAAATATATTGTCTTATTATATATTTTACTCTTTTCATTATTTAATTAATAAAAATTAACACTTTGATGCCAAATTCCCGCAGAAAGTGTAGAGAGCACTAGGATTTCCCAACTAACACTTTTTATAATCAAAAGTACAGCAGTTAATAAATAGAAATAGGAAGATACGGCAATGTTCACAAAACCCACGCTAACGAAATTGCTGGCAAAAACTGATTATATGTACAAATAAATAAAATAAGGGTGTTTGTTTGTAATATTAAAATAACTGTTTTTTACTAAATGATAAATATACCAAAATAATATATACAGGTAATCTCTGGAGCGGCTGTATTGATTTGGAGAGAACTTTCACTGGCAGATATAATAAGGAGTAACTTAGACTCACCTTTATTTTATAATTACAAAATCAACAACTCAAACACGGACACAGCTCGCTTATAATATAATTAAATAATAGATACCATAATAAGATATTTGATTTTCACTATTTTTACACATTTTAATATTTTAAACGGATTAATTGCGTATATTTTGGAATTCGAAAATACATTTTTAGTAATCTGACGTTTCGAACACTTTACAGTAGTCCATTATCTACCTGAATCTCTTATCAAAATTTACGCGATTAATCCGTTTAAAGTAGTTTCATTTAAAATAGATATACATTTTAAATTAATATGTTAATAAACAATTGAGTTAATATGAAATTATTTTAAACTAATTAGATATGTATATTCCAAATAGAAATATATTTATCAGGTGCATTAAAACATAATTCATTCAATGAAAATACCGTTCAGTAATTGAACGAGGTATTTATGTACTATAAATATCTCAACGTAGTTCACTAATAGCTCTTGGGTACGGAAATTTAAAGAACATCAACTCACATTAAGCTTGCCTCCTGGAAAGGTGTAATTTGTGTAGGGCGGATTCCTCTCCCTCACATATTGTAGGAGTTTGGATCCCGATCTTAAGAATTCGACTTTATATAACAGCTGTGGCGGCACTTGGTGAAGGCATCGCAAGGTGGCGGATCCCCCGCGAGCCACCCAGCTAGGCGCCGAAATACGCACATCTACATCTGTTGCTTGCCCGCTTCCTGAAAAAACACTTGTTTTGTTTACATTGTGCTATAAAATGCGTTGTTATTATATTCGAAACATTTTATATTAAAATAATAAATGAAATATTCTTTAATACTCTATATATGTTTTTAAAAGACTTAAAATATGAATATGGCAGTGGCGCTGTGGAACAGGATGAGGCTGTAAACGTCATTGTTTGTGGGTTCTTGATTATCATTACGGTTATCGTGCCATTATGGGTGTTCTGGTTACCTTTATTACGAGCATTGTGATTCTAATTTGACTTAAAGTAAATTAAGAAGCTTTTTTAAATAATGAATTAGAAATTAGTTAATAAACTAAATACTACACGCACTACTGTATGTTTGACATACACTTATCTAAAAAGTGATATACACGTTGCTAAGGCGACCAAGTGTATCTACTGTCACCAAGTATTAATTGTTATATATATATATATATATATATATATATATATATATATATATATATATATATATATATATATATATATATATAAGCTCCAAAGTTAATAGCTGCCTTATCATTACGTGGGTTTCAACGTAGGTGGCAGCTAATATGTAGCATACACTATTGAGTGAGCTAACTTCGCTAACTAAGTGCAGTGAAGTTGAGAAATTGACCTGCATGTAAATTGATACACTAGATGCTGGATAGTTTACTGGCGTATACACTTAAGATAAATGTTTGCTTTTGTATGTACAAGACGAAACTTAGTTTTGAATCTTGAATTGAATTATTTTAAAATAACCTGTAGTCAAGAAGGTAGTATCCGAAAATCTAAGTATTCGGTTTTCAAATAGGCCAGTTAAGCACTTTTTAGTCTTAAAACAACATAAAAGTGTCAGTATTGTCAGTCCGATTAGTCTTACGATCTATTCCTAGGAAGTTACCACCAGTCTGCTAAGAAGTAAATTAAAATAAAAAAGATAGAAATATAAAAAAAATGCTTCAACTTTTGCTTGTAGACGTGATAATTGTGAAACGCGGTGTTTAACTCTGCCACTTAACACACAATGTCTCTATTTTATGCGGAAAATATAGAACGAAGTGTTTAACACTAGATTCTCTTTGCCGGTAAGGTAAAGCTCCAAAAAAAATTAAAACAACAATTAAATTCACATCTTCATTATTAAAATAATCATTATGTCCTCACAAAAGAACCTTATTTTTCGGTATGGGGGTCCTCGAAGGTAATCTAAACGGTTGGCATGATCTTTTCAACATTCCTTTCATAAATATCATATTCACTGTGGCTTCTTCATTACCCAGTAATCGCTTAGTATACCCTATTCTTAATGTGCATTGTACAGAAGTGAAGATCAGAAGGCTTTGTTCGTTAATAATGATATAGTAGAGGGTTTAGTCGTTAGGTCGTGAGTTCGATAAATTTGGAATGTAAAATGTATTTTAAACGCACAGTATCGATATATCAATATGTTAAGGAAAACCTTCGAGCCCGTCTTACAAACACTAGGCAAACTTTTTATATATAGAAGAAGTACCGAAAATCAATATTTTTCTATAATAACTTAAAATAGAGGACAATTGTGACGCAGTATGACAGCGTCTGACTGTAAACACGATCAGTTGTAGGTTTAATTCCTAATCAGGGGAATGATTTTTTTTTAGCTTCAAGCTTTTATCCCGCACAGAAAGTACCTAGTGTCAAGACACTCCGTACTTCGCTTATTATATATTGGGAATGATTATAATACATTATTTTCATTTCTACATTGTTATAAGACAAAGCGCGGCACTGAGTTCCGCTAACCAAATCTAGCACGGAGTGTCGTGATAATAAGTACTTAATGTATATTATGCGGGATAAAAGCGTGGAGCAAAAATAAATAAATTAAGATTAATTTAAAGGAATTCAGCAAAAAAATTAAATTTACTTGTTTATCAAAAACATATCTGAAAATAATTTAGAGTCTAATCTGTCTACTGATTAATTCATATAATTATTTCTACACACATTACTATAACCTGGATAAACAATTTTCTTAAAAGGGATTTATACGGCTAACCAAGCCTTTATATAATACGTGTCAACTAGGTTTTAGTCTTTGTATCACAAAAAGACAACATTGAAAAATTACAAAACAATGCGGCAGATTTTTAGCAGATCCCGTCGTAATATACCTTTAAGTCATTCTTAAGTCTATTTTCTACTGATTTCGTGACATTAAGTCTTGAGTGACAGTATCTATCTGTCTCACCATATAAGATAATTATAGGAATTAATTTGCATGGTTTTTCAAAGTTTATAGTTTAGTACCCTAACTGTCAGTGACTATATAAAAATATACTATATCGTTTTCCCCTAAATGTGATTTGAACTTGCAGTTCACGTTCAGGTTGGCCGAGGTCAACTTAGAGGCCGGTAATGGTTGATGGGACATCCTCTGATTGTAAACGAGTATTTGGTTTGATTCCCACTCGGGGTAATGAATATATTTTAATTATTTTAAATTCTTCGCTGTGATAAATCAATAGACAAGTTGAGTTCTGTACACATAGTGATTCAAATTTTACAGAAGGTGGGGTACGAATTGTCTTGACACTAGGTACCTCCTGTCTATTCTGCTATAGGGGATAAAAGCGTGAAGGGAACTAAACGAAAGCGGTTTAGGTTATTTAAATTATTAACATTTTTAAGGATATTATTTTACATTATATAACTTATAACGTATATATTTTATTGCAAAAATAATCAGTAAATACAAGCTTGCTAGACCACTGAGTTTAAAATAGTTTCAACATCCAAGTATAAAAGGCTATGATGTCAGTGAAATGTACGTCATACAACGGGCGTGTCGATGACATCCTGTTTGCATTTCCGCCAGTCGCATGTTTATGTCAAAGATTGCATCAGTTTACAGTACATAGTGGTAATTAAACGTATGTTAGTTTTGTACCTATATAATACTTGTAAATTATTCATTGGAAAATTTTATCTGTCTATTAATCAATATTGTAGTGTTGTTCTACCTATGGCCATGGACTACTCTAAGGTATTAGAGACGTCCGATTTTCAAAAATGTAATTTTGAATACCAAAATATAGGCATAATTAATCATATATAATTAATTCGTTTAAAATTGTTTCAGTTTTATTAACTTCACGCTTTTATCCTGCGTCAACTCCCAGTATCAAGACTCTCCGTACTCTGCTTTGTGACCCCATTTAGTGGCGTAGCTCAACGCTGCCGCACTTTGTTTCAGTTGAAATATGTAAAAATTGTGAGAATTAAAATAATTACATAGTTACATTTAATAAAATCAAAGTCAATTTTGTTGTACAAGGAATAAGTACAAAAATAAAGAATTTTCTAATATATTTTTTTAAACCTTTAAAAGTTCTATGCGATTTGACCACTAAGCCATGCGTTCTATATCCAATGTTAACATGTGAAGGTTCGAATCCTGCTGTGTTTTTTGTACGTTTTTTTTTTTAAAATGTTTTTTAATATAGTATGAAATAACACGTCAAAATACTAAAGTATTTTATAATATTAACATTAATAATCAAAATTCTCCACATTTAATCTACACAAAATCACAGTCTAAGGATAGCTTGTTAAATACACCAAGTACTCTCAAGACTAAGCGTTGCATAATCTTGATGTATTATCGCTTGGGTGCAGCTGATAATTTGCAAACAAGCGGATATTATTTAGTTTCTGCCTCAATTTAGTGAGAATAACATTATACCATAAAACTACTACAACTACAAGAAATAAGAAGAAATTTTATAATTAAAATAAGTACAAAAAACATGAATACATAGAATTGTGTTTAATATTTTATAATATTATTCACACACTCAAGATATATAAAAGAAGATTTGAACCTAGCGGGATTTGAATCCACATCCATGTCTATTGGTAACTACTATTCCGAGCGTACTCATCACTAAGCCATACGATCTATATCCGGCTACGGTGCACTTTACACTTATTTTTATAGTAATTTCTTAATCAATGTTATATAAAGTGATTACACGTTACTATGGTAATGAATATTTTACACGTCAAAGGACCTTTAGTATTTATGATTTCCTTTGCCCTGATGTAACTGCCAAATAAATCGTTATCTACAGATCGTCTCTAGCGGACATTTTTATCTTACTCTTCCGTAAAGATCTACTTCACAGTCCACTAACCACTATGCAAGTGACAGGCTCAGATGTTTCAATTTACGGTTAGTAGATTAGTTACTTTTTTATTTATTCTTGTTTACGTTTGTTTGTTTGTAAATAATTGTAAATTTTATTATTATTATTATTTAGCTTTACGTTTTGATTCGTATAGCAGTGTAGCCAGGTATTTCCTAATATCAGGACACTCTGTACTCTGCTTTCCGCCGAATTAAGTGATTGCGTGGTTAGGGGCGGAACTCAACACCGCGCTTTGTCTCAACAAAGCGAGGCAATGAAAATAATTTAAACCGACAGTCACAGTCAACCTGCGCCATGACTGGCCTCAACATTTCAATAAACAATTTGCTTAATGATTCAAATCATAAAATGTTTTATAATTATCGTATTTTTACATTGTCTCATACAAAGTCAAAATTACATTTACTTAAAAGTCAAAATATTAATGTGCAGTTAGTTTAAGTTAATCATACTTATGAGGTACTGGTTATGAAACTCAGTGGGACTATATTTTTGAACTCAGAGAGAATCTAGTTTTACCATTCGTCCAATAAGTGTCATTGTATGGCGGTAAACGTAACTCTCGGAACCTAATGCCGCATTTTGTCTAATAAGGCTACTGAAATATTTATAATATTATAATTATCATGATTTTTCTAAATAATAGAATAACGTTACTTATTATAAGTATATCTGTGTATTGTTATTTACATTATTAAATCAAATCACAGCGTTAAATTCCGTTACGTAATGTATTAAATACTTGCGTGTCTTAATACCTTGTACCTTTACCTGACCGTCTTGCTGTCAGGGCTATCTCGATAAAATAATTAAGATTTTTAATTTAAATTTTTATTATTTCAAATAATTATTGAGCCCTTTGCAATCCATATCTTACTTATGAATTACAGAATAGTGCTGTAACCTAATAATACTCAATATAAGTACATATAAATAGAGACATATTTAATCAGTCTCTTTATTACTTCTTCCGGAAAGGCATAAAATAAACACAGGATTTTCAATTTACAATGAACTCAAATATAGTTGTTTAAAATTTCAATTAATGTCATGCATTCGTTCACGGTGGATTGTATTGTGTTTGCGACCCAAAATAAAATGGAAATGAATCGCTACAACTCTACTATATATATTTTTATTTTTACGCATTATTCCTATATACCAGCCAGTATAGAAGCATGCAGCCAGTAGAAACCTAGAGCTAAGACACTACGCTGTCTACATTAGAAATTGAGAAATTTCAAAATATTGTTAATTGGGAAAATCCATTATTATGCCAAAAAGGGGAAGTTAAAATAATATATAAAAAAATATCAATTATAGCAAAGATGAGAAAAAACACAGTATCAATTATGCTCGAGGAAGGTCACGTAAAAAGCATGAGGACCCCCAGAATAACATGTAGGAAGAATTTACAGTCTTCTTACATGTTATTCTGGGGTTGACGAGTGTGTTGGTGAGACAAGGCGAAACAGGTATGCAGGGCCCGTAGCGTTTGGCGACAGGATGGACCTGTCGGATTACCCCACAAGGGGCAAAGTGTGAATTTAATATATATATATATATATATATATATATATATATATATATATATATATATATATATATATATATATATATATATATATATATATATACAGCGTCTGACTGTACGCGATCGATTGTGGGTTCGATCCCCACTCGGGGAAGTTATTATATTTAAATTATTTTCACTTCTTCGCTCTGGTAAGACAAAGTACGGCGTTGAGTTCCACCACTCAACACGCAATGTCTCGAATTCGGTGGAAAGCGAAGTACGGAGTGTCTTGACACTAGGTACTTTCTGCTTACCCTGCTACGCGGGATAAAAGCATATATATATATATATATATAAATATATATATATATATATATATATATATATATATATATATATATATATATATATATATATATATATATAAACATTTCTTCGAATAGAACTTTCTTAGACTCTGTCATTGTGGTACAAATACCGAACTCTGCTAGCTCTATTGTACGGCACGTGAATAATTCGCTCTCTTCTAACTAAAAACAATATTAGTCTTTAACTTAGCCTGTTAAGTTAGTTAAACTTAAACAGATGCTCCCACTGAACACGGTACCATTTCGCTTGACATAATTGTAGATACTTTCTGAGCATCAACTACGAGTAAGTAAACAACTTGTTGATATCTCAGGGAAGTCATGTTTAAGTAAAACATAACACGCATATAAACCTAAAACTCTGTTGTTAAAACTTGTTTTCGTTTCTCTGAAAATAATATTTTAAATATATATATATATATATATATATATATATATATATATATATATATATATAAAATTCTGTATATTTCTAGACACGTGATTATATGCATACTCCGAGTGGGAATTGAACTCATAGTCAATTGGGTTGACAGTCAGATAATGTCTCACTGCGCCACGATGGGCACGACCATAGTGAGTTAAAATTGTTCAATATTAACACTAATACAAGTGAAGCGTTTTAGGATGATTATTACCGTATAAATTTAACTACAGTCAAGACACTCTGTTTTTCATTTTCCCTCGGAGTTCAAGTGCGTATTGCGTTGCTGAGTTTAACGCCATGCTTTGTTTTACCAGAGAGGGACAATGAACATTACTTTTTAATTTCTTTTTTAGCTTCACGGTTTTATTTCGCATAGCAAGTTTGACAGCAAGTATATAGTGTTAAGACACTTCGTACCCCGTTTTACGCTAAATTTGAGATATTGCGTGTTGAGTGGTGTATGTGGCGAAATTGAAACATAATCATTCCCCCAAGCGGGAATCGAACCCACGAGCGATCGGGACCGGGTCTATTACTTAAATATTATAATTTTCTCAAGTGGATATCGAAGTCACAATCATCGGGGTCACATTCAACTGTCCCATTATGTCGCAATGGTCTCAAATAAAATTAAATATAAATAGGAAAGATGAAGTAAAATTTACCCTCCTCCAAAGTGTAGAACAAGAGCAGTGTCAACCACCATGGCACCTGAAGACGCACCATCCCCCAAGCTTTCACTTTCACTCACACCATAACTAAAAGTACTGATTTTAACACTTAAATTTTAAGTAATAAAATATTTTCACTCCTCCGTCATATAAAAACTTTTCGTGAAACTCATTTTGAACTAATTAGTTACTCTCTGGAGTTTTCTGTGAAAAAATTCAAAGTAAATTAATTAAGAATTTTTTAAAGTTTGGATGTAAACACTTTTTTATATAAAAAAAAAATGAAAATAAAAAAGTAACTAATAACAAATAATATAGTTTAAGTTAAGTAAGTAAGTAGTCTACTTATTATCTTGACTCATACCTTATATCAAATAAACAGAAAGAAAAGAATTGAAAGTTTTATAATCTTTTATTTTAAATTGCATATTATAGTGCGTAAAATGATAATTGTACTTTTTTTTGGCTGTACCTAGTGTCAAGACACTCCGTATTTTGCTTTCCACTTAATTCGAGATATTGCGTGTTAAGTGGTGGAACTTAACGCCGAACCCAACGTATTGTACTTCGTATCATATTGTTTCGCCATAAGGTATCTTATACATTTAAATGTTTGCTTAAGGATAAATTGGAGAGACTTCTAGTACTGATAAAGTAGGATGTGTAATTATATAATTCCATACAAGCTTGTGTTCCTTTCATATATTTTATTTTGTGGTTAATAATTTTCCATCTTTCATCTCACATATACAAATAAATAAAAAAATAAAACCTTTCTTATGCCCTAACATAAAAATATATATAATAAAAATGAAACAGTTTGCTGTCTGTTCGCGGAAGATGTATGAGCAAAATTATTACTGGGGGCATTTATCATATTAACCTTTACATTTGTTTTTCTGTGCGTTTCGCTAATGTCTAGTTTACACTATTGTGTTTTGTGCTTTTGACTTTTCCCTAACATTTAGTGATCATATAAATCTGTACATAAATAAAACAGTTATATCAATTTAAAATATTTTGTTTGTTAAAATTATATCAAGGGTCAAGTTCACGCAAACGAAGTTAAGGGCATTCACTAGCTCACTCATAGAATCAAAGTTCAATAATAATAATTATATTTCAAAACTAAAAATGATTAGAAAATGCTTATTTCAGTAAATCCTTACCTGATTTTAATTTGATTTGTAAAGCTATGTTCACGTATATATACATATATGACGATGAAAACTATTTACCCCACACTAAGCCTAACATGTAAGAGGAAAGGCATATTTGGTTTATTTATCCCCGACAAACGTCAAGAATGGGCCAAAGGACCTTATCGCATCAGTCCCTCGCCGTCACGTCAATAACGTCGCAGACCCTTTATGTACTGACGCTTCATTCAATGGACATTCAATATATTATGTGTATTTCATAGTTGCCAATATTGAGCTTTTCGTGTTTAATATTAATTTTAGAAGCTTATTTTTCGGCTTCTGTTATTGTTTTTATTGTTTAGAAGCTTTAAGAATCAAATATTGTCATTTATTTTTATTTTCATATAAATCGAAAGGCCATCGGCCATCAAGGCATAGTGAGACAGTTTAAATTGACATACGATTGGTCGTGGGTTCGATTTCCACTGTTTTGAATGATTACATTTAAAATTATAATCATTTTTTTATTTCTCCGCCCTATTAAGACAAAGCGTGGCGTTGCCCTCCGTCTACTACACATTGTCTTAAATTTGAACGGTAGTTAGAACATCTAGACACTAGTTCCTCCCAAGCTATAATGGTATTTGGACAACAAAAATCATAACAAATTACATTGTACAGGTACTATTTTTAACGCCTGCATACTTGTTTTGCCTCGTCCACTATCACTGACCTTTCAATACATGCTTTATACTAATTAAAAAAATAATAAGTTTTAACCCAGAAAATGCATTAAACTGCTTTAAAAAAACAGTAGTAAATACATAAGCTGCAATGTTAGAGTTAGAAGGTTTCATTTTAAAAAGATAAAGAATTTTTAATTAAAGGTGATTTACCTGTACGGTGAGTGTAACAGCACCTGCCTCTTTAATTAATTTACCTCCGAACCGAGTGCCTTGGAGCGCTATCGATATTTCTTAAAGTTAAATTTTGAGTACAGTACTAATAATGAAATATTTACATACTAATATGAAGGTAAAATTTTCAACCCGTTTAACTTTACAATATGAAGCAGAAATTTTCTTCTTTGTCTTCGTATCAATGAATTTGGATACTCAAATGATATTTTGCCAATTGTACAAGTACAGGGGTACAAGGGGTACAAAATAAAAAACCGGTAACTCAGGACCTAGACTGACTAATCGTGTTCCCATAACTAATCAAAATGCTCAGTAAAAGTTATAAAAGCTAAAAATTTTTCCCATTATAATGCATTATAATTTCGTAATTTCATAAATTAAGCGATAATAACAAATTAATCCTTTCATTATAAACTTTAAATAAAATAAAATTAATCCTTTCATATATCACATGTTGTAGAGTAGTTCTAGAGATCTTGGTGTTACGACACTCTGCTTTTTATTATCCTGCCATGTATTGACATTCAGACTTCGTGAAACCAATACAATACTCCTCCAACTTAATAACATAGAGTACTACAAATTTGAACATTAAAATATAACGTCAAGTTCTATCAAAATACTATTTAAGTTGTATAATAAATACTTAAATATAGCTAAATCAGTATGAAATGTATTAAGTATGATTTTTAGATCAATTGTTGAAAAGAAGAAAGGTAAAAGACAGTAAATATTTTACTATGTTGAAAGTGATATACCATACTTAATTTAACAAGAAAAATAGATTGTAACAAATGTATAATAATTTCGATGATGCAGAACGCACATGGCTCAGTCGTTGGTCGGAGCGCTTGGACGATTTTCAACACGCGCAGGTTCGAATCTCGCTCCGTTCACATTTTTATATAGTTTTCATAAATGCTTACCGCATTGAATTTCTGGAAGGTTCATATTCCAGAACGAAGTTAATTTTAATATTATATTTTTTATTAATTTAATTGATATAACAAAAATATAAATTTAAATAAACAAGAAGAAGAAACAATAATTTAAAAAAAAGATCTCATTTCTGTGTCCTCTTTAAAAAAAAAACAGATGTTTTCAACAAATTATTCGGCTTAAAAGTGTTCGTTTCAGAATTTTCTTTGTAAAATTGCTCCATAATACAGCTATTAGTTGCAATGAAATGGACTTACATTCAAGTAAGGACCGTTACTGATTACTTACTCAAAGAAAAACAATTCTTTGTGTGTTTTAAGATTAATGATGGGCATTTTTAATATACTGAAGATTTCTATTATAATATAAAATAAGAATACCCATGTTGACATATTTGCTGATAGTACACTACGTTTACCATTTCGATTCTAATATATTTGTAAAGTGAATAATGCAACACAAATAAGATGTATGAATTCAATAAGAATTTCGATATATGATTCATATAGCTAGTGGATGAATTATACAGCTTAGTGGTAAGAACACGCAAATGGCTTGCAAGTTCGAATCCCGTTTCATTCAAGTGTCTATATAAGTTTTTTTTAAAAAAACCTATATATTATAAAAAAATCTGTGGTTTTTTTTTTAATTTATATATAAAATGTCTCGAATACGGCGGAAAGCAGTGTACGGAGTGTCTTGACACTTGGTACTTTCTGACTACCCTGCTACGCGGGATAAGAGCGTGAAGCTAAATTAAATCAAAGAAAAAAAATTCTTAGTTAAAATCGAAACCCCGTCTGTCAAATTTACAATGAAATGCTTCTTAACTTTGTCATGAAGGGGTAAATAAAGTGTTTGCAAATTACAATATTTCTTAAATACTTTTATTAACTTACACAAGCTGTATAAAGTAAGAGTAAAAAAATATATTGAATTAAAGTGGCATTTTCGGGCCTTTTTACGGTACGCTCTCGGAAGCGTTACATCAAATTATTCCATTCAATCTTCTTCATATGTACATACATTTTGGACCCCTGAGACATGACAATGTAAAATTACGAAACATAGATTTCTTTATTCGGTTTACGAAATAAACTTGTAAATAAACTTTGAAAGAGGACTTATAAATAATTCAAAAAATTGTTTTTCTTAATTTGCTTTTTCCATTTTTTAGTTTGCATAGCAGGTAGAGAGAATATATCTTATAGAAAAAATGTAAACTTATAGTTTCCAAGACATTGTTTATTGTGAATCGGAAACCAACGCCGCACTTTATCTAGCTGGAGGTATTAGTTTCGTGACACAACACAACAAGGCATTTCGTTTTACCTGAGAGTGGAAATGAAAATAATGTTTTTTTTTCTTGGTTAAGTGATGGAGCTGAACGCCACATTTGCCTAATCAAAAGTTTTTGATGATATGAAAATAATTAGATAATAATAATAATAATTTCATTAGATAATAATTTAAATATTATGATTATATTTAAATTATTTTCACTTCCTCGCTCTGGCAAAAAGACAAAGTGCGGGGTTTAGTTCCACCACTCAACACGCAATGTCTCGAATTCGGTGGAAAGCGAAGTACGAAGTGTACAGCAGGTACAGGTTTCTGTCTATCCTACTATGTGGGATAAAAGCGTGAAGCCTAAAAAAAATAATAATTAGAATATTTTTCTCTTCATCGGTGATCAAATCTATTATTATTTTTACATAAGGAAAAATATATTTAATATTCAAATTAGGTTTATTTGATTTCATAAGAATAATAAAATTTAGTCTAGCATTATGGACATAATACATAAAAATGCATGGCTACTACGCAAGTAGAAGATATAAAGATACATCTTGTATGGCTGGGTAATCTAGTGGCAGAGAAAATCTAGTGTCAAGACACTATTAAATATTTGCCGTTCGAAATAGATATATTGCGTTTGGAGTGGCAAACTCACCGCCGCTCTTTGTCTTACCAGAGCGAAGAAACGATAATAGAAGGTAAAATATATAACTTCACAGCTATTGTATAATCAATTACTTCACCCCTCAATTTACGACGAATTACGGTTGTATTGTGAAAAATAGACATCAAGGGGTTCTCTCGAAAACGCTAGTGCTTTTAACTAATAACCTGGCTGGCTCATTTGTCCACTCGTCCTGCCATTAAGTACCATCGCAGCGTACCTTAGAGTAAAAGGTTATAGAAGGGGACGGAGATTTAAGATAGTTCGTTAGTCATTGGTTCAGCCATTAATTTATTAGTCTTAGAGCTATTTAATGAATATTCATACTTTACAATAAAAAAATATTTTTTTAAATGAAACTATTTTAACCGGATTAATCGTGTATATTTTGGTATTCGAAAATACATTTTTGGACACCTGACGTTTCGAAAACTTTACAATAGTCCGTGGTCACAGGTAGATTCTGTCAACGTAAAGAACGATGACGGGTGTAACATTTTTAGATCAAAAAAGAATAAAGAAAAAAAAAAGACAAAGTGCGGCGTTGAGTTCCACCACTCAATACGCAATGTCTCGAATTCTGATATTAGGTTTCTACCCTGCTATGTGGGATAAAAAGCTTGAAGATTTTCTTTTAGCTTCACGCTTCACCCCTGGCGGGGTAGTCAGAGAATACGGAGCGCGAAACGCTACGGTCCCTGAATACCTTTTTCGCCTCGTCCACAGTCATCATCCTCTTCATGCATGCCCTTCGGGGGGTCCTCATACTTTTTACGTGACCTTCCTCCAGTATCTTTGATATTGTGTTTTTGAGGTCTCCCCCGACCTCTCGTACCCCTCACCTTAACTTCACAAATCTTTCTTAATATTCTTTCATCGCTCATTATTTCAACGTGCCCAAACTACCTGAGCACGTTCCTCTTCATTCTTACTGTGACATTCACGCTTACACCTGCGATTCTGCGTATCTCCTCGCTGCATATACGGTCAGCTAAACTGACTCCGCATATCCGACGAAGAGATCTTATCTCTACTGTATTCATCTTTCTTTCATTCTTCTTTTGACACACCCACGTTTCACTGCCGTATAACAACGTCGGTATTAGTACTGCATTATGAACGGCAACACGTGCAGGTACGCTGACGTTTTGCCGTCGCATCAACGCAGCAAGAGCACCGTTAACCCTGTTACCGGCAGCAATACGCCTTTCCACATCCATTTCGTATCTTCCGTCTCTACTAAACATACTTCCCAGATATATCACCTCATTCATTTGTTCTAATATCTTTCTATCTACCATAATCTTGCATTCCGTTCTTTCTTCGTCTCTTTCAAATACAAGAATCTTGGTTTAACTGCATTCAGGTTTAGACTATTACTTTCACACCCTTCTTTCAGAGTGGTGACCAATGCCTGTAACTCGCACTCTGATGATGCAATTAGCACTGTATCATCTGCATACAACAGACAGTTTACTGTCAAATCACCAACTTTCACTCCTATGCCACTATCTTTCACTCCTTGGAAACAACAATCCAAAATCGAACAGCCAAGCTGACATGGCGCAGCCCCGTTTGACACCCGATTGAATATCAAACTGAGGTGACATGCCAGCTCCTACTCGTACACAGGCTGAGTGATCTCGACAAAGAGGTTTTACAGCCTGTAACAAGGGTCCGCTCACGTTGTACCGGGGCAGTATCTCCCATAACTTCTTTCTTAAACGTTTAAATTAAACTTAATTTGTCTAAGAAATTTATTATTTAAGAAACAATTATAGAATTATCAAATATAAAGTTTTAATTAAATACAAAATCGTATAGCATTTCCAATTTATAACTCTATCTGAGAGCTATACCAAACATTGGAATTTAAGCAGACAAAATCCGGCTGTACATTCCCAAGTTTTACTTCGAATTGCGAACAATAAGTAACATATGTACGTGGAAAGAAACTTTACTTTATACCGTCTTAAATACACTTGAATTGATCTCTACAATTTAATTTTTGCTAACAATTTTGTATTAAAAACGTTTTAGTTTTTGTTTATGTAGAAAAAGTATATTAAAATGTATTTCTGTATTGATTTCATCTGTATTTATGAAATGAAATCTATTTTTTATCCGTATAGCAGGATAGTCAGACAGCCTAGTGTCACCTATTTATCAGTATTATAGTACCAGAGCGAAGAAATTAATACAGAAATACATTTTCCCCGAATGAGAATCGAACCCACGACCAATTGCGTTTACAGTTAGATGCTGTGTTTTTTTTATTAACAAGTATAATTTTTTTTATATTCCTACAACAGAGATAAAGATATACTTTATCCATAAATTTTTGTTTTGTACGCATTATGGGGATTTATATCTTTATAGGTATAATTAATTAAATTAGAGCTTCTGACTGTAAATCTGATTGGTTCTGCGTCCAGTTGTACTAGGATGATTAATAACGCGGTGTTGAGTTCCAACATTCCACACGCAATTTGTTTTGATACAAGATTCTGTCTGAAAAATATTAAAAATAACCCAATAACGACACGATCTCTTGTATACAGCAAACACCTACGTATAATACAAGCGTATTATATCACAAGCATTCCTTAAATAAAACTCTTGGCAGTTTCAACATCGTAAATATATTGTCATTTCCTCACGGCAGAAGGCAGCGGAAATGAAACGGCGAGTCGTGTTGTTTAAATGACGTCATATAAAAGCAATGATGTCTCGACGTCATTCACGTGAGTGTCATCAAGATCGTTCTACTAGAATTCATTACTTCAAAATGTGTATTATATAGACACATTTGTAGTATTTATTATAAGTATTGCTTTGAGTGAACATAATGGGAGTAGGTTCGATTCTCAGGTAACAAGTTTTTTATAATATTGCGTTTTTTCAGTCTAGAATAGACACAATATAACGTAATTTCATTGTTTAAGCGAAATATGGTATATTGTGGAATAATGGCATAGTACTGTACTTATACATATAAATAATATTGGCGTGTTTGTTTATTTGTTAAATTAAAAATAACACCAGTTTAATAAAGGCACACGTATGTTTATGTACATGGTACATATACCAAAATATAATTTTTTTTATAATTTCTGTCTGTGTCTGTCTGTGTGTTCCCGTTAATCTATGGAACGACGGGTCTGATTTGGACGGGACCTTCACTGACAAATAGGTGATATAATAAGGAGTATTATTACTTTAGAATTAAAAAGTAGAGATCCAAAAATAATAATAACGCGGCTAGTACAAAAAGAAAATTTTAGTGTAGTGTAGCGAATATTTAGAGATATATTTAGAATTACAAAGGTCCAATTTAGCTGCGAGACATTGCGTGTTGGACTCGCACTTTACTCTAATATCCGGAACACAGGTTAGAAGATAAAAATATATTTCAGTTACAATATTCTATGTTTACATTGACATTTTCGCGTTTTTCTTGTCGTAATTTAATCTTGTCAGACAAGAAAAAGTAGTCGTACGGTCCGCAAATATTACACTACTCAGGTCGGTTGTGGTGCAATGGGACAGCGTCTGCCTGTAAGCGTTCGATTGTGGGTTCGATTCCCACTCGGAGGAATGATTATATTTAAATTATTTACATTTACCGGAGCAAGGTAATACAAAACGGTCTTTACGTTCCGCCACTAACAACGTAATGTCTCGAATTCATTGGAAAGCAAAGAAGTGTTTTGACACTAGGTGCTTCCTGTCCCTGCAATGCGGGATAAAAGCTTGGAGTTAAGAATTAATTAGTTTTTATTGTTGGAATTATATTTTTCTAAATTTTAATTCAACCGATCAGAATTTACTTGGATTTGTTTCATATACACAAAAAAATGGCATAACAAGTTGTCTAACAATATTTTTTTAGCTTCACGCTATATCCCGCATAGCAGGGTAAACAGAAAGTACCTAGTATCAAGGCACTCCGTACTTCGCTTTCCACCGAATTCGAGAGAATGCGTATTAAGTGGTGGAACTCAAAGCCGCGCCTTGTCTTACCAAAACGAGATTAGGAAAATTATTTAAATATAAACACTCTCCCGAGTGGGAATCAAACCCACAACCTATCGCAGTTACAGTACACGTTGTCCCGAGATGCTAAAAATTACACCCGCATTTTATTTACTTTTTTATAAAAAAATTACAATAAAAAAACTTATATACATTTTAGTATGAATTAATGAAAATAATCGCCAATCTAAATGCTATGAATTTTGTTCGTTAATACAACAAATATTTACTAAATCATTCGATTTTGGGAAAGCTAATTACATATTAAACTCATTATAATTTATAATTAGTTATAACTTTGGACGTTTGAGTTCAATTTGAGGTTTTTAAAGTGAATTTCAAATCTAAAATGTATCTCTCATAGCCAGACTGGCTTAAGAGGATGAATTTGTATAATCAACGTTAACTCAGAACCGTCTGGCTGCTTATTAAGCCATTATCGATTTTACCCAACTTTACTTCGAGTTTCTTAAATCTAAATGTTTATTTGGATACTATTGGGAAAGCAATTGTGATTGTTACAGAATTCTACATTTAGTTTAATTTTCGATGAACCAGCGTGGCGCATATTATTCAACGTTTGATTATAGGTTTGATTCCTGTGCGAGAAAATGTCTATATTTAAATTATTTAGGTGTTTCCATTCTCGTTAGATAAAGCATGGCATTAAGATACACTATGTAACACGCGATGTTACGAATTCGGGATGAAACCGTTGAACAAGGCGTTTTGATTCACTCTGACTACGAAGCGCTTGCTTTTTTTTAAGTTTTTTTTTTTAAATATTGCTGTCTATGCCAATCTTCAGTTAAATATGATGTTACTAATATAATTTTGTTTTACATAATAACTTACTTTAACTTGAATATTTTTTTAGCATCACATTTCTATCCCGTATAGCAAGGTAGATAGGAAGTACCTATTGTACACTCCGTACTTAAAATACTTGCAGAGATGTTATTATTGCTATCTATAGACAATAGAAAATCGAAATTACTTATTAAAAATAAGATATATGTATATTACTATTTTTAAAGTGTTATTCCACACTTAGGATTAGAAATTAAAAAAAAAACGTATAAAAATTTGAACGCAGCGTAGTTTGAGCCTGCACCTCTTGGAAACCATGCAAGAAGAAATCTTGGACGGTTTCCAAGAGGCGCGGGTTCCAATCCCGCTGCGTTTAAGTTTTTTTCAAAAATGATAAATACCAATGTATTTAATGACATTATTTAAAAATATGTAGTACCTTGGATAATCTGTGGCGTTATTTAAAGTTTCTCTTGGAAATTACATTACTATGTGAACAAAGAAATTTCCATATTAGAGTTTTGGTGTGACCAACTCCACGTTTTATTCCACAAAGCAAGGTAGTCAGCGGTAACTTCGTTTGAAATCTGTTCGTTGACTGCTATCCGCCCAAAGTCGAGTCATTGCATCTTATCAGCGCGGAGATTTTTTTTTATATATTTATAATGATATATATTATACTTTCCCCATTTGAGAATCGAACCCGTCACCATTAGGATTTAAAATCAGATAAATCTATTAAATAAACAACAATGTGAAAGTAAAAATAGTATTAACTACAAATATTGGCAAATATTTTTTATACGAGAACTTAGATAATTGGACGAGTAAGAACGTATAATATTTAACATTATAAAGGTATTTTATATAAATATATTACACATGTAGATTTGTTTAAAACATAATTTTTTTGACGAAATTATATATCCACATCCCTTGTAATACTTAACCCTTAAACTGTCAACGTATTATATTAGTATAAACTAGAGACCTTGTAAAATACATGTAGTCTAAAACACAAATGTCACTTTTTACAATTGTATATAATAGTGGTTAGAATTTATTTTATCAATTTAATTTAGTTGTTATATACATTCTCTGTACATGCCATTTTCATAAAAGGAGGTCATTTATATATATATATATATATATATATATATATATATATACATATATATATATATATATATATATATATATATATATATTATAATTGTCTATCTGTCTGTTCGTTCCGTGTAATATCTATAATAACAGAACCGAATTACATAAGACTTTTATTAGCATATAGCTTTAAGAAAGAGTAACTTAGGCGATTTTTATTCCATAAATAAATTTAAAAAAACGTTAAATGCTACACAGACACTGTCACAGGCTCAAATCGTACAATATACAATGGCGAGTAATGAGGCAAGTTTATTCATTATATTAGTTTAACTTTAGGTCAACAGTGCTTTAGCTCTAAGCGCTAACAAGTTTAAACATATACTATCTTAATGCCTAGTCGAGATAATTATCTACTTCAATGAGTAGCTTTCTGTCACAAGAAAATTGATTTTTACGAAGAGGATTATTCTCAAAAGAACTATCTAATATTGTTTATATATGATACCAAAATATACACGATTAATCCATTTAAATCTTTTATATGAATAAATAAATTTATATGAATAAATAAATAACTATTTTACTGAAGACCAAAATGAAACTTACAATGGCAACCCTTAAAACTCGACTTAACTTGACTTAACTTATTTTTTTAAAATAATGTTATTTTTTAATATTCAATAACATTCTCAATGTCACTAGATATTTGTCTAATATTAACTTATAAGTAGATAAATTGGTCATTTATATAAGTAGATAAATTGTATAAGTTGTATTAAAGATTGTATTATTGTGTATAAAAACATACAAGGTGGTTATAATTTTTTTGTTTTAGTTTCACGCTTTTATCCCGCATAGCGGGGCTGACAGAAAGTACCAAGTGTCAAGACTCTCCGTACTTCAGTTTCCACTGCGTGTAGAGTGGTGGAACTCACACCGCACTTTGTCATTTACCAGAGCGAGGAAGTGAAAATAAATTAAATATAATCATTCCCCCCAGTGGGGATCGAACACACAACCGGTCGCAATTACAGTCAGACGGTGTCCCGCTGCACCACGACTGACATCAAAATATTGTACGCTTATAAAATATTGCACACTTATTACATAGTTAGTAGATTAAAAGTAGATTACCTTGTCTTTATTTTTTCCGTTTTTTCACTTCACGCTTTTATTGCGCAGAGCAAGGTAGACAGCTTTGAAACATTGCGTGTTAAGTGGTGGAGCGCCGTCTTTTGACTTACCAGAGCGAGAAAATGAAAACTTAAATATAATTACTCCCAGGAGTGGAAATCGAACCCACAACCGATCGCGTTAACAGTCAGACGCAGTCCCAGTGCGCCACGACCAGACATAAAAATGTATAAATAGGTTATACAAACGACGAAAAAGTGTTTTTTTTTTCATATTCACTATGATTTTATATTACGTCAAATATTAAAAATATTTTAACCTTTAGGCTTACATCAATAATATTAGTTACATCTGGATTTGACATTAACATAGTAGACTATACACAAATCCCACTTATAATATATAAAAAGAATTCTAAAATAGTGGCTTTGAGTTCCTAACACACAATGGCTCTAATAGGGCGGAAAATGGAAAATAGGATGCAAGGTTTCAACTAACCATCTATACAATTGGCAATTTTCCTTAGATTTGCTTTTATTTTTCAACATACACATAGTATAATACTGCATTTAATACATTCAATCGCTTAGCAATATAGTTAGAGATACCGTTAAGTCCAAATATATTTACAGATACTGGGAATTGAATGGCGGAACTCAACGCCGCGTTTTGTTCCACCAGAACGAGGACATTACAATATTTTTTAAATATAATCATTCCCCCGATATGGAATCGAACCTACAACCGATTAAATTTACAGTAAGATGTTGTTTTACTGCGCCACGGCCGGCCCTTATTAAGTTTAATCATTTCCCCAAAAGAGAACTGAACCCGCAACCTATCGTATTTACAGTCAAGTTATCCAATGGTTCAATACACTTAAACATTTATATTTTTATTGTAGCAAGCAATAAAGAATTTTATATTAGAAGGTATATTTATAATATATATTCCTACAAAATAATAAGATACATGTAAAAGCGCGTACAAAAATTACATAGTATAAAATAAGGCATGTACCGTAATCTCGAATCTAACTATTTCAGGCTTAAGGCGGTCTAAAATTCTTGTTGTACCCGGTTTTTCTTTACCCAAAAGCCGAGATAGTGTTGCTAGACACATAATATGCTGATACTTATTATATATAAAGCGTGTTTTTTTAGTACTTCACGGGCTGACCTTACAGTTCTTAGTTATATAGAAAGTTATGAAGTCTGGTAAGCATTGATTTTTTGTACATACTTAGAAAAGTTTGGTAAATATTTTTTTAATAAAAACGTCGCTAGGGTAAGTGGATATATTTCTAGAATGATCTGCGAGGCCATTGAAATTCAAAAACATCCTGACTTCAATACAGAAAATGGTTGGAAACTTTCTGAGGCCGGTTGTGGCGTAGTGGGACAACGTCTATCTGTGAACGCGATTAATTATGAGTTCGATTCCCACTCGTGGGAGTCCTTATAATACATTTTAGAAAAAACGTATAAAAATTGTTGAACGCAGCGGTATTCGAACCCGAGCCTCTTGGATACCATCCAAGCGCTCTGACCGCTAAGCCATTCGTTCTACTATTAGCTGCGTCGAAATTCTCATACGTTTTGTTACAACTTATTTATGTTGTTAGCATCTCTGTAGAGAGATTTTTACAAATTTCTACTACTTAAAGATTATTAAGAAACAATCGTTTAACAAGAGAGATTGCTATTTTATTTCAATATTTACTATTTTTTAAAGTATTATTTCACACTTAGGATTAGAAAACATTAAAAAAAAAACGTATAAAAATTTTGAACGCAGCGGGATTCGAACCCGCGCCTCTTGGATACCGTCCAAGCGGTCTGACCGCTAAGCCATACGTTCTACTACCAGCTGCGTCGAAATTCTAATATTTATGTTACAGCTTATGATTATATTATCTTCACTTCTTTGCTCCAGTAAGAAAAATGCGGCGTTGAGTTCTACCACTCAACACGCAATGTCTCGAATTTGGTAGAAAACTAAGTAAGGAGTGTCTTGATACTAGGTACTTTATGTCTACCCAGCTTTGCGGACTTACTTATAAAAAATATAGAAAAATATTCTTAAATCCACCACACCAGAGACAAAGATACAGTCAGCTCATTCTGCAGCAATCCAGGGCAGCAATTAAGAAACAGATGGCGATAGTGCGATATAATTAATTTTTATATCAACCTACAAACAAATGCCTCCTCCGTCTACCTACCACAAACTACTGTAAAGCGTTGGAAACTTTGATTAACTGAGATTGTAAAACCTATTCTTATTTAAAATATGTATATTTACTATGTATTATTACTAAAAAAGTTATCTTTTTCTAATTTTTAAACGGTTTTTTTAGTTAGCCTTGTTTACGTGGATCAAATTTAGTTTCTTGCAATTTAATTCCTTCCAGATCGATTTGATGTTTGATACACGAGTTTAGTTTTGCTAACAATATAATTTAATAACTCTTTTATCATTGTGAAGCTAAGATGGCCGCCGTTACAAAATGACGGATTTCATTTTTTCTCATAATTACCTCAATATCGATGTCGAATAACATTGCAAACGTGGGTGTGTCAAAAGAAGAATGAAAGAAAGATGAATTCAGTAGAGATAAGATCTCTTCATTGGATATGCGGAGTCAGTTTAGCTGACCGTATATGCAGCGAGTATCTACTCGCGGAATGATATAATATGTCATAGATATGTCATAGAAAGAATGAAGAAGAACGTGCTCAGGTGGCTTAGACACGTTGAGAGAATTAGTGATGAAAGAATGGTTAGAAAGATTTATAAAGCCAAGGTGAGTGGTATGAGAGGTCTGCAGAGACCTCGGTTGACACACACACACACACATATATATATATATATATATATATATATATATATATATATATATATATATATATATATATATATTTACCGGTCTTGTTAACTAAAAACTACTTCTTATTTTATTTTAATACTGCTTAGTATTAAGGCAACAATATATCCTTTAGCCTAACTTCATATGAATTATGTCACTACGAATAATGCGAGCGGCTAATATACTATTTAGTGTATTGTCATTCAAAACGTTCACCGCAAACAGCAATTATATTAAATACAAAGTAAACCATATTAAATATTGTTGCCTTTCATATATAATAGACTGAATTTGAAAATGCTCAAGTCCGTAATGGAATATAGGTTAATGTGTTTGTTAGGAAATTAAAATATTAATAGTTTAACAACGTAAATCAAAAACACAATGCAATTTTATGCACAATGCAATTTTAAGTCCTAGTCTAAGTCTTTAATACTAGAGAATTATACGGAAGGCGTGAAAACATCGGTAAGTCAAATATATATATATATATATATATATATATATATATATATATATATGTATATATATATATATATATATTAGAAAATTATTTAACACAAATGCTTCTTTAAATGAGAATCCCAATAGCAACTATTTCATATTACATCTTGAATCTTTGAATCTTCTAATCATTATTAACACTATTAAAGTTCTTCGCAAATACTAAGAAATTTTTAAACAAATTTGGTACCGTAAACTTGTACACAAAATTTTTCAAACGACAATCGTTCAAATACGTACCTCCCAATGTACGAATATTTAAAATATATATAACTAACAATCCGTTCGTGGCTTCAATAAAATAATACATAAATAGTTTAGAAAATAACTTTTTATTTGTAAAAACATTTACTCACTATAACAGTTTTTATGTATATATTTTTAGTTCTAAAATAATATATTATTTGTGAAAGACTTTTTATATATTAAATAGTTTTTATGAAATAAATATTAATCTTTATCCAAATAAATAAGTTATTTATCACGGACACTTATTTTTGAACAAAAACGCCTTTGACAGTATTTGATTTCAACCAATATGCAAGGAATTATTATCGTTTTAAAATAAACAACGTCAAATGACCCGCGCGCATTAATGTGCGGGGTGTGTACAGCGGTGAAGCGGGAGGACGCTGGCTGACAGTGTCGATAGTATTCTTACTAATATTATAAAAGCAAAACTTTCTGAGCATGTATGTTTGATTTGGATTACACTTTACAGTATTATAAGTTGTAAAGCAGAATAATATATAGACTACAATCTACTATATAATGTCTTAATATAATAATACTATTAATTAAGTCGGCTAAAAATATCCATTGGAGTTATAAACATGATCCAGTGTAAGATTGTTTATCTTAAATAATTCTAAATAAACGTCTGAGATAACTATCTATTTTTTATATGAAAGCCACTATGAACAAAATAGTGAACCAAAAATTTAATAAAATTGAATACTTCCTTACGATACACATTTATGTGTGTTTATCAAATCTTTAAGTATTTAATATAGATTAACTATTACACCAAGTGATTTGGTCGAATAGTTTAAAAATTATAACGATATGATTGACGTGGCGCAGTGGAACAGCGTCTGACTGTAAATGCGATCGGTTGTAGGTTCGATATCCACTCGGGGGATATTATATTTTAATTATTTTCACTTCCTGGCTTTGATAATAGACAATGCGGCGTTGAGTTCCACCATACAACTCGCAATGTCTCGAATACGGTGGAAAGCGAAGCACGGAGTGTGTTGACACTAGGTACTTTCTGTCTACCCTGCTATGCGGAAAAAAGCGTGAAGCTAAAAAAAAAGCTTTTCGAAGACCCATTCAATCGGTCTTGTTCACTACCTAAGGAGCTGTGCCTACATATCTATATTACAGATATCGATGCCCCTTCCCCCTCACCCCGCAGTCGCCCACTGCGCTACGCGGAACCACATACGCCGCGTTATTTTATTATTACATTAATTAATTTCGTTATATCTTTTGAATAGAATGTACAATTTTAATAATTTAAATAATATTTTACAGGTATTGAAATGATCTTTATATAAATATTGTTTAATGGGGTAAGGATTAATACAGTGATATGAATAATGTGATTTGATTCTTGTAGCCGATTTTTCGGTTTTAAAATGTACAAAAGTAGTTATAGTGGCATAACTACAGTAGTCGCACATATGGCATCGCGGACTTTTTCGTAGATGTTGATACTAAGTATAATACTGTAGAACATTTTTTTGTTCTATCATCAATAGTTGTCGCAGCGCACGCGATGATAGAGGTTATAGCTACTTCTTTCTCACCTTGACTTACATTATTGCATTTTTATTGAGAAATATTTATTTTTTTTGAAAATGTCATATAACCTCTGTTATTCAGTGAAGATGTAATTTTCTAATGGTGAAAGAATTTTTAAAATCGGTCCAGTAGTGATTGCGCGAAAACGCGACAAACATACAAATGTTTTCCCTTTATAATATTAGTATAGATTAACTAACTGTGGGACGCGAACGGTTGTGGGTTTGATTCTTAATCGGGGGAATGATTGTATTAAAATTATTCTCATTTCCTTGCTCTGATAAGTGCCGCCACTCAACACGCAATGTCTCAAATTTGATGGAAAGCGGAGTCTAGAGTGT
Organism: Dryadula phaetusa; assembly: GCA_032432895.1. Taxonomy (NCBI): domain Eukaryota; kingdom Metazoa; phylum Arthropoda; class Insecta; order Lepidoptera; family Nymphalidae; genus Dryadula; species Dryadula phaetusa. Next base: position 10,014,253 of record JAOYRS010000007.1, on the reverse strand, counting down.
CTTAACACTAGGTGCTTCCTGTCTACCCTGCTATGAGAGATAAAAACGTGAGCTAAAAAAAGCCTAATATAAAGTAACTACATACACATATACCAACATAGTCATAATTCTATTATCGAAGTATGAAAAACTTTGATGTTTCCTCACCAACGTATTCTAACGCCATACACATCCATATAAATGTAAATTAGCTCCGCGTGAGGGTTGCTGCAATCTCTACAGACTAAGTTTTTACTTTACATATTTTTTAGTTTCCTATGCGTTTCTTTTTATTATTTAAATAGTTGAATTAATCTATTAGGCCGGTCGTGGCGAAGTAGAAGAGCTTCTGTGGGTTCGATACCCACGGAGAGGAATGATTATATTTATTTAGGTTTACTTCATCGCTCTGATAAAATAAAGCGCGGTGTTGAGTTCCACCACTCAATACGTAATGTCTCGAATTCGGCAGAAAGTCCTAGTAAAAAAAGCGTGAAGCTTATATAAAAATCCATTATTTTATTAAATAATAAAATTTATTTTTTGGGGTATGCAAAGCATCTGATACTATGGGTTCAACTTTTAATCTACAAAATATTCTCTATTTCGTTCATAATAAAAAAGGAAATATAATTTTCATAATAATTTTTAGTAATATTGTATAATATAATACAATTCAAAACCATACAGTTTAAAAAAATCACCTAAAATAACATAACGTAAGGCAATTCGTGAAAACGATTTAATTAGTACCGAAATAGAAGCAATCAAAACGCTCCGATATATCAGTTTTCGTAATCAAATGTCATGGACGCGATCGCTTGTGAATTTAGGAAATATGTTGCGGGTGTGCGTTTTATTAATAGCATTTTATAAATATTTCATACCCTTGTGACAAAGGCGTTTAAACCACCATTGCACAGTGGGACAACATCAGATTGAAAACTCGATAGGTAGTAAGGTCAGTCAACAGTTCAGTTCAGTTCACTACTCCGGTGAATGATTGTACTTATTTAAAGTTATTTATGTTGAAAGTAAATCTGTAGAAAGATTTTTACCTAACGATTATTTATAAGAAAGATTTGTCAAATAATAGTACAGGTTACAGACATGCTAATATATACAATAAACATATAATAATTTCGATGTAGCCGGATGTAGAGCGCAAGGCTTAGTGTTCGATGCCGCAGGTTTGAATACCGCTGATAAATTTTATACGTTAATTTAAAATTTAAAAAATATTTTCTGATCATTAGTATAGAATAATAAAATTTTAAGAATACTAAAATACTTAGTAACTTGCGGTGTTGAGTTCCACCAATAAACGCAAAATGTTACGAATTCGGCCGGAATGTGGATAACAGCACTCTGTTCTTAACGTTAAGACACTTCTTCACGTTAAATTATTCTCTGTGTACAGACTAAAGCAGTATCACTCTTAATTATATATATATATATATATATATATATATATATATATATATATATATATATATATATATATATATATATATATCTCATGTCGCCGACGTTTTAGCTACGTAACTGTACCAATTACCAATATCTTATCATATCGTAATTAATATTACATATATGTGTTTTACTCATATCTATATATGTACAATGTAATTTACGTTTCCTCTTATTTAGTTAAATATTTACTTGCATTTAAGAATTTATCGATAGCTTGATTTTATTAAAACATTATAATAACAGCCTTAAGACAGTTTTATCTATACTCTACAATAATATTACAAAGAGGAAATATCTGTATGTTTGTCGCGTTTTCACGCTAGCACTACTGGACCGATTTCAAAAATTCTTTCACCATTAGAAAATTACATCTTCACTGAATAACATAGATTATATGACATTTTCAAAAAAATAAGTATTTCTAAATAAAAATGTAATTATGTAACTCAAGTTGAGAAAGAAGTAGCTATAACCTCTATCATCGCGTGCGCTGCAACAACTATTGATGATAGAACAAAAAAATGTTCTACAGTATTATACATAGTATCAACATCTACGAAAAGTCCGCGATGCCATATGTGCGACTACTGTAGTTATGCCACTACAACTACTTTTGTACATTTTAAATGTACAAAATATTGTTCATATCTTTGTGTTTCCTTACCCCATTAAACAATATTTATATAAAGATCATTTCAATACCTGTAAATCACTTTTAAAATTATTAAAATTGGACATTCCATTCAAAAGCCATAATGAATTTCAAATGTCACTCTAAAGAAAATAATTAATGTAATAGTAAAACAACGCGGCGTACGTAGTCCCTCGCAGCGCAGTGGGCGACTGCGGGGTGAGGGGCAAGGGGCTCCTTACGTAGTGACGTGACCGCGATCGGATGTTTTGAGTTTCGAGTTCTCAAAACGCATCTTTCATTCCTGTTAAAAAGCTAACTTCTATATTATATTTATATTTTCTTTTATATTTTATTATTCTATCTATATTTATTATTCATAGGTATTTATTTTTTAAGCAGGTATGTATCTAAATTTCTTTTTATAACTACCTTTCCTATCCTATTCCAGTACTTATTATTTTCTGAGACTTGAGTTTTATCTACACTTAGCTCTCAAACGATACCATTCCTATCTATGTATAATCCTTATTCTATTTAATATTAAAATATTATTTACTTATTACTATTTAAATTATAAAAATTGGACATTCCACTTAAAAGATATGACGATTGTGGGAAGAAAGGGGTATCGATATCTGTGAATTAGGTCCCTACGTAGTACATCAACTTAAATTAAATGTTTAGAATTTTGAGATTTCACCGCAAATTATTTGCTCCATTTAAAAAGTAATTTTTTAAATTACTTATGTATTATTTTATTGATATATTCGCTCACGTTATAGCGGTGAAGCTGCAAGCGGATCGCTCGTATATCATATATTTAAGAAATTTACCAGTAATAATAATAAACCAACCCATAAAGTATCTCCAATATTTCAGCCAATTCTCTAACTGCATACATTTTGTTGTATATTCAGTTCCCACTAGAGGAACGATTGTACTTAAATTATATTAATAGTAACATATATCACGGAATTGAATTGATTATGACATTGGGTTCTCTAACTACCTTGCTAGGTGGAATAATATATGTACTACTTCTTCTTAATACAAAACACTTAATACAAAACTGTCATTAAACACACATCAAACACAGACAATCGGTAAATTACAAAGTCAGTATTTTCCAATAATTTATCTCATTTGTTATTAAAGCGATAAGATAATTTATTTCTATAAATAATGTACTAACTACTCAACTTAAAGTCATAATTATGAAGAGTATATTAGTATTGATCCACGTGTATTTTTTACACGGCGTTGAGTTAAGTGAAATAGTCAATAATAGACCTATAATAGGAGTTCTGTCTCAGGAACAGTCTGTGTATCTCCATACAAAATATCCGGTGGAGAATTACACAAGTTATATTGCCGCTTCTTATGTCAAAGATGTCGAGGCATCTGGTGCGCGAGTGGTGCCGATTTTGTAAGTATTTTAATATCAAAAAAATATAATAATAAAAGTGATAAAATTAAAAATTATCTATCCGTATATTTATTAAAGATAATTTTTAAATTTATGACTTTTAAGTAAAGATTTATTTTAATAGAAAGCTAGGTTAGTTAGTAGTTATAGCCTATTTATAAGACCAGCGTGGTGTTGTGGTTTAGCGTCTGACAATAAACGTGATTATGGATTCAATTTCCATTCGGAAAAATATTTAGTTTATGAATACAATTTAATTTCATTTCTCCGCTCTGATAAGACAGAGTATGGCGTTAAACTCGACACTCAACACGCAATATCTCAGTTTCGGGTGGGAAGCAGCTAACGAAGTGTCTTGACTCTAGGTTGTCTCTGACCACCCTGATACGTGCTACCTGCTACCCGGTATAAAGCGAGAAGGTGTTTTATATTATTATTATCATATACGAAGATATGGATGGATGTTTTCTAATTTTGCCAGTTTCAAGTTAAAAATGAAAATAATTGAGAAAGCTAATTGATATTTTTGTAGCCTTTTGCATATATTTATATGGTATTTAATCTTCTTTATACAAATAAAAATAGAAATAGTAATAAACTATATTTTTAAGCATATTCATGCTATTGGGCTAACCTAATGTATATATATATATATATATATATATATATATATATATATATATATATATATATATATATATATATATATATATATATATATATATATATATATATAATATATATAATTAATTAGTTATTAAGTCAAAATAAAAAAACAGAGGAATAAAATGTAAGCACTTGGATTTAATTAAATTTGCTATACAAATATAATTGACTATTACCAAATTTATGTAAAATAGTATGGTTAACTTTTCGTAACGTTTGATTTCTAATCTTCTATTACTTAGTGTCAAGACACTCCATACTTCGCTTTCCACCAAATTCGAGACATTGCGTATTGAGTGGTGGAACTCAACGCCGCACTTTGTCTTAATAGAGATAGGAAGTGAAAATAATATTAAATATAATCACTCCCCCCACGATCACCTTTACAGTGCGCCACGACCGGCCACAATTATTATTGTTATATAATAATATTATCAATAAACTATTACGTCGTTAATCCAATAATTCGCAAATCTTTCACAGCGGAAGCTCAACTGTTTTAGATTCTAACGTTCAGTACTAACGCCCAGTCTAAGCTTAATGCCTGGCTTTTTAGTTTGTTTTGCGAAACAGAAAACGCTTTCAAAAATTCTATTCACTTTATTTAGCGCGGACGGATAACGTGTAAAGAACTATTTTCTATTGAAGGCCAATTATTTTTTGAACGAACACTTTTGACATTTTGATGTACCTAATCAATACCCAAAGTGGCCATCTGGTTGTAATAGCGATAGTTGAGGGTTCGATTCCCAATCATGGAACACTCAGGAAAGATAAAAATACGGCGTTTAAATACGTCACTCAACATGCAACATCTTGAATGTGAGTGGAAATTGGTGAACGGAGGGTGACTGACTGACTCTAGGGTCTCTCTGCCTGTCCTGATATGCGGGAAACAGCGGGAAGCTAAAAAAATATATTGTATTAACTATATAACTTATAATTTTATTTTACGTTTCAGGATCGGTAAGGATCGCAGCTATTATGAAGATCTTATGGGAAAAATAAATGGGTAATAAAGATACAGCTAAATAACATATTCCAATATTAGAGTACAGTACAGTACAATATTAGGTTAAAACATTTTGATTTTCTGATTGATATAATTCTTAATACGTATACGAGCGAAAAAAACAGATCAATTTGATAATTATCTTAGACACGATAGCCTTATATTAAATTAATATATTAATAAGAATTAAAAAGCCGCTTCACGTTTTATTTTACATAGCCGGGATCATATAGTGTCTAGAGATTCCCTTGACTGCTTCTCTAATCGAGACATTGCGTGCTGAGTGGCGAATTGAACACCGCGCTTTGTCTTACCAGAGCAGAGAAATTAGAATAAATTTTTAATCGAACTCACAACCAATTGCGTTTACAGCCAGATGTTGTACCATTGCGCCAAAATGGCCTCGAATAATTATTAAAAAAATAATAAATTAAATTAGTATTACAATAGCCCTCCATTTTTCCACTAAACTTAGATATGCATATAGAATAGTAATAAAGTTTGCTACAGTATTATTTAAAAACAAACACAGGACAAAAATCATATTTTAAGGAAAGGAATTTCTTGAAGTAGGATGCCATTATTTCGACACTAGTCGAAACGATCGGTCGGTGGCGGAAAACACTACACTTTCATATGTAATACTACACTAACACTCCCAAATCAGAATCGAACCTACAATCCCTTGCTTACAGTCAGACGATGTATCACGGTACCGACAATCACCATTATATACAATATTATTTTTCAATTACTAAGTAATATTTTAAAAATGTAACTTTACTGATTCTTTATCTGTTATATCAATAGATTTTAATCAATGATTTACATAAATTGTGTATTGGGTTTAATCGCTTATAATATTTTAATAGCGATACTATTTGTGTACGATCATACAATTTCAATTATCATTACATTAAAGATGACGTGTTTATGACGTCATAGTGGTACAGTGAAACAGTGATACAGTCCTACTCTAGTAAACGCGACGTTAAGCTCCGCAATAATATACAAAATTATGATATTAAGTCAATAAATGAATATGTTTACACAAGGTACTTTGTACTGTTTTGTATGAGGGAGATGAGATGATTTGATGATTTCATTCGCTAGATACTTGATATAAATTAAGTTTAGTATCTTGAATTTAAGTGTATTCTTACTAAGAATGACAGGACAGGAAATAAAAATAATTTAAATATAATCGATTGGAAATCGAACCCAAAACCGATCACATTTACAGTCAAACTCTGTTCCACTGCGCCACAACCAGCCTATAAATTTATCGGCGATATTAAAAAAAAAGTTTTACTAATATATATATTACTGTAAAGTTTATTGGTACTCAAAGTATACTTTGTACAAAATAAACTTTTTTTAAAAGAAAACAAGTCAATTATCTGACACTTCGTTCTTTTCTAGAGTTTTAATACCAGGAGGTGCGACATACTTCAACCAATCCAACGGCTATGCTGATGCAGGCCAGCATATCTATGAGATAGCCCAAAATCTAAACGATGCTGGCGATTATTTCCCTATATTTGGAACATGCCTTGGTTTTGAACTGCTTATCATATTGGCATCGGGCCGCGGTAAAGTGGAAAATCGAATCCGATGTTATTCTTACTCTAATCTCCCGTTGAATTTTACTTCAGGTATGTAGAAAGGTAAAAGGGTATTAAATATAATATTTAAAATATTACAATATTTTATATAAATATTTTAAAATATCAATTACATAATAAGACATGGAAAATACTTTTTGAAAAGTATAAAGCATTTGAACGTCACTTCATTTGTATTTTTTGTAGGGGGAGTTTGTAAAATCTCTCTACATATGTACATGTTAACAAAACTAAATTATATCAAACGTATAACAATTTAGACGCTGGATAAGTACGTATGGCTTAGCATTTGGAGCACTTGGTCAGTCTGTAAGAGATACAGTGTTCGAATTTTGTTGCGTACAAAAACGTTCTTTAAAATAATATTATAATTTAAAGTAAAAATCATTTTAATATAATCATTACCCCGAGTAGGAATCGAACCCCCAACCAATCGCACTTACAGTAAGACACTGTCCCAGTGTGCCACAACCGGTTTTAAATTATTTCCTCCCTTTGGTAAGATAAAGAGCGGCGTTAAGTTCCGCCACTCATCAGGCAATGTCCCGAATTTGGCAAAAAACTAAGTACGGAGTGGGTTGATGTGAAACTAAAGTTAAAATAAATATCTAGACGTAACAGGATTTGAAGACGTTCGTTTCCCCAGGTAATGTTTCTACAAAACCGTAGTCAAATTATTTAAATGCTAAAATTTCCCTCCTACTTTCTTAGGGGTTACTCTAGCATTTAGTTAAGACGAGTAGTTAATGGAGTGACTTGACACTAAATCCTCTTTTTAAATGAAACTGATTTAAGCGGATTAATAGGTTATATTTTGGTATTCGAAAATATATTTTTGAAAACCTGACGTTGGAAATTTAAAAGTTAAATTCTTACAGAAATAATTATTGTAATATTGTATAAAAATCTTAACATGGTTCCATAAGGGTATAATAGGCTAGAGCACTTGGGCTGTATTCAAGAGCCTTGAGTTAAAATCTTGCCACTTTTTATACAAAAAAAATTATGAGTTAAAGTATTCGAAATTTATAATATTTTTTTTTAAAAATAAAGTTAATCAAATATTTATTTACTTTTTATATATCTATTTTTATTTTTGTTCCAGACTTTCACAATAGTAAAATGTTCCAAGACACCCCTGAAGATGTTCTTAACATACTTAAAACTGAAAACGTAACTATCAACGCTCATCAGTTCTGTATAGTTGATGCGGTAAGATAATTTATTTAAGCCTTTCGATACTATTTATCGAACCTGACTGTAAAGTCTGATTGTAAGCGCGATCGGTTGTGGATTGGATTCTCACTTGAGAAAGCGATTATATTTTAAATTATGTTCGCCTCCTCACTCTGGTAAGACAAAGTTCGGCATTGAGGTTCACCATTCAACACGGAATGTCTCAAATTCGGTAGAAAATGAAGTATAAAGTGTTCTGTCCCTAGGTATTTTCTGTCTACCCTGCTAAAAGTAAAAAAAAATTGACGGCTCCGCTTGTATGGTCACAAGTTGTAACAGGCGTTTTTCCAAGGAAATAACGCCATATATTAAAATAAAATAAAAATTTACTTCTTTATTACATGTGACAAACAAACATACTATCTGATTTGTAGTATCAGTATGGAGTTTGTAATGTTATTATACTTTTTTATCGTTTTATGTATTATCATTTTGACCCTGTATTTCTTAAGAGTATGTTTCTAGAAATTCTCTCGGCTCTATATAGAGCTTGTTACTGATGCCAAAGCTAACGTCAGTTAGACTTTACTTAACAATTGAAAATGAAATAACATTGAATTATTGTTTTTCAGAACTTAAAAGCTTATAACCTCACAAGGGACTGGCGTGTAAGCTCGTATAGTCATGATGATTACGGAGTAGAGTTCATAGCAAGTATAGAGCACAAACGGTATGTGAAAAAAATATATAATAGGTTTTAAAGAAGCAGCTTTACAGAAAAAATAGAAAAAAATCATTGAGGTTATTACCGCTAAGTATTATCTTGATAAAACATAAAAATGAAATTGTTTAAAGTATAATTATTCCTCTTAATGGAGGTTGAACCTACAACCAACTGTGTCTACAGTCAAACTGGGTCAATGACATAAAAATTATCTATATTTAAAGAAAGAGAGAATTTAGTGTTATGAAACTCCGGTCACCAGTTTAACTATTTAAGATATAATGCATGGTTGCTGACGGAACTAAACGTCGCTCTTTATATACCAGTGGGTTTAAATAAGAAATTAAAAAAAAACATCTCTGTAATAGGATTGAAATTGCAGCAATCATAAAGTAGTTTAAATAATTATTAAATTATTAAAGTGATGAATAAAGTGACTTATCAGATTTTGACCTCAATATCCACTCTATTTTTAAAATGACTACAAGTAGTAAATATTTTTTTAATACGTAAAAGAATAAAACAATAGTTGTTTTATTCTTTACGTTAATATTATAATGCAGATATTAGAAAAATAATCTAATTAATTATTAATATTAATATTTAAAATTAACAGGTATCCCTTCTATGGAGTTCAATTCCATCCGGAAAAAAACTCTTTCGAATGGAAGGCATCAAAGAACTATGCCCATTCTCTACAAGCTGTAAAAGCAAATCGTTACTTTATGGATTTCTTTGTAAAGGAAAGCAGAAAGAGTAACCATTCGTTCGCGAGTGCATCCGAAGAAAACCAATACCTAATTTACAATTACGTACCACATTTCACCGGTGTGCTAGGCAGTGCTTACCATCAATGCTACTTATTTGAGCCCCGCGGGATCGTTTCGAAGTAATATAAAGGTTCTTGTGAATAAATGAATGAAAATAAATGAATTTATATATTTGTTATATATTTTTTTCTATATTATATACTTAGAAATTTTTCTACTTATCTTTTTTTTAATACTCAGAGAAATTTTTAAAATATGATTTTTAGGTTGTTAGGTTGTAGCTTCAAAATTTTTAAGTTTAAAAGTGTTTCTATCATTTCAAAATGACAATACATTTGTATAAGTCGATATGATGAACATGATACCAAAGTAACCTTTTAATTAAATAAAACCAAAATGCATTATATATATCGTAATAACAATAATTATATATTCATTTTGCTTTAGTACCATAAAGTTATTTTTTTTTATAAAAGCAAAAAATATTTTTTTGATTTATATAAGAAGGTGTTATATCCACGCGTAATAAAAGGTTATGTCCGTTAAATGCGTCGTCGTAACACGGAGTAAGGCGAATATTGCCATATCTAAAGTTCAACCTATATATATCGAACGGCGTACTTCCGGTACAGATAGTTTAGCAAAATAAAATCTAGGTCAGAGGAAATTTCAACCTTACCGACAGGTATTGAATGCCTTTATGGCGGTACATATCCTTTGGAGGCTAATGTTGCCAGCTTTTTTCGTTTTACCCTCATTTTCAAACGGAAAATTATTTAAGAAGTTATGTAATACGTTCTGCTGATTTTTATTTAAATTTATTTAAAACTCAGGTTCAATAAATTAAATAAATTTACATTTCTACTTTTTTCTTTATTTATAAAGATCAAATATATTTTATATTCGTTGTGAAGAATTTAAGTTGATAACAGATTTAATATTATAATTCTGGTAATGTCTGTATGTCATTTTTCGAAAAAAATGAATTTGAAACTGTAATAACAATTTATTTTAAATTATTAAATGAATTATATGTATAGATATTAAATGAATTATTTTATATAATTTTAGTACAAAGACTGTTTATAGGAAAGAGCAATAAAAACGGGGAGATCAACATTTTCCCATAAAAATAACAACTTTAAAACTTATTCAATTCATCACATCTTCTTAATAAAAAACGTATAAGATACCTCTTTATGTATGTTCACCTTAAGTTCCTCCTGCGCAGGTCCTGCGCAATAAAAGTACAGGCGAAAATGACCTTTACGAACAGCTAAGTTTCATAAAGTTTTATTACCGCGCGATACGCTTTAAATTTAAAATTCAATAAAATATAATAACTTAAAATAAATATTTATAATATAATAAAATAATCTAATAAATAAACAAATAACGTAAAAAACACTGTTTTTATATTTAATATATATAATAACCACCTGTGGCGTGTATTTTTCACCAGTATGAGACTGAACGAGCGTCCTCAATACGGTCCGACGGTGAACTGAGGCTGGCCCGCCCCCTCGCCTCGCATCGACCCGCCAACCCTCAGGGGTGCGATTTAGTAGACACTACAATTATTTTCTTCCATTTTTAAATATAATATTATAATCGATATTTTTAGAATAATTTTAGAATTAACTAAATTTTCAAATAATTGTATTATTTTATTTGTCAATTAAATTGAATTTATAGTTTTAATCCACGACCTTAGCCTGATAAATCTTGATACGTATTTAATTATACAAAGTGTTTTAGTGTAAAACTATACTAACAAAGCGTACTTTTTATTGGAATATGGAAACTAATATTTTGCCATTATGGTACAGTGGAACAGCTTCTGTTTGTAAACACGATTAGTTTCGGTTCAGTTCTCAATTAGGAAAATGTTTATATTTTAAATTATCATTTCTCCGCCCTGGTAGAATTAAGCAAGATATTAAGTTCAGCTCTGAACACACAATGTGCCAAAATCGAAAGAAATGCCGAATGGATTGTCTTGACACTACTTCTCTCTGACTACCCTGATGTGCAGATAAAGCGTAAAGATCAAAAATTTATTTAAATGTATTTGGCTTGTTTATGACAACTTTTTCAAGTTATATGAAGTATGGAATTCCAAACCAAGAGATATAGTTTTTGCATATGAGTATACAAATTTATACTAAACACTATGGTCGTTGCGTGAATATATGAAAACAAAAATTAAAAAATCTCTTACATTGGTCGTTTATAGAATAACAAAAAAAATTTTCTCAACTCTGATAGAACGTGAAATTTTAAAACAAAGTTTAGAGCATGGACGGAAAATCCTTGAATACAAACTTTGGTTAAGTTTTGTAACGGAATATTTAAGTTTATGCAATATGAACAAAGCGAAGGGTTTCACAATTTGATACTACTTTAATATAATTCCTTATATACTGAAGGACGATTATAAAAAGTATAGTAAAGCGTCATCGTGGTAAATTAGTAATGTAAGGTTGCGGGTCCAATCTTTATAATGGGGAAGAATTATTACTTGTTTGTTTTTCAAGCTCGGTTCAAGACACAACGCGTAATTGAAATAATTTTTGAATTTGGCAAAATATTGAGAACGGAGTGTCGGAACTCTAAAAGATAAAGAAAGTGGAAAAGCAATTGTTGTAAAAATTATAAGTCTAATATGAAATAAAATTAATTTATAATATAATTTGAAATATGATAGCGTCTGAATATAAGCGCGATTGGTTTTGGGTTCGACTCCAACTCGGGGGAATGATTATATTTAAATGATTATCGTTTTATCTTTCTGGCAAGCAAAAGTACGGAGTTGATGTCTGAAAATTGAGGAAAAAGTAGTACAGTGTTTTGAGGCTAAGTACATTCTGTCTACTTTTACTACGCGGGATAAAAACGTGAATTAAAAATAATATATGTAACACATTTATTAGTATTAGGTGAAGATATTTTATGAATTACCTTATTGTTTTTATTTTAGGCTAACCTAGTACGTTTAAACAAATTTCACTGGATTGCCTGTTTAACAACGAAAGGAAACGATTCGAGATTGGAGCGTTAAATGTTTTCTAAATAAAGCAAGATATTAACTTGTGTGGTTCTAATGGCTCCGTTTAGTGACGATAGAGAAAGAGCACCGTGAGGTTTTAGTGGGTAGTCGATCAACATCATCTTCCGGCTTAGAAGTCCTATATAAATCGTCCGAAGCCCCATGCCCGCTGGTACCCGCAAAAGATTTCATCACAAAAAAAGGGTAATTAACTCGTGCAAAACACCAACACCAACTAAAAATTGTTATTTTATATTGTCCCCACTGAAAAAAAAACACTTTTTAAGTAATTTTAATTGTTTATATGATAATTTTAAAAGCTTTTTTCCCCATTGAAGAGGCTTCATTGCTTTACCCCCTTTCCTACATAACAAGGTAGAGAGAAACTAGTGTTAAGATATTCCGCTGTTGACGTAATGCCTAAATTCAAGGTTGTGTGTCGAATATAGTTTGTCTTAGGAAAGGAAAATGAAAGAAAATTACTAAAATTAGTTTCCGTACGAGAGGGCGCAGCTATAACTATCGCGTTTACACGCTCAATGACCGTATAAATAGTATCAATTAGCATTGCGCAAAATAAATCAACTAAAAGTACATCAAAATACGTTAATCTGACAATAAAAAATATTTATATTTGTTTTAATGTAAATTATATTCCGTTTTAATAATAAATTAATAATAAAATTATTTTAAAATAACAATAGAACATTGTTGTACCATTACATAATATAATCATATTCTTTTTTTATTTACCTTCACGCTTTTATCCCGCATTGCAGGGTAGACAGGAAGTACCTAGTGTCAAGATGCTCCGTACTTCGCTTTCCACTGAATTCGAGACATTGCGTATTGAGTAGAGAAACTCAACGCCGCACTTTGTCTTACCCGAGCGAGGAAGTGGAGTGAGCATCGAACACACGACTGATTTCGTTTACAGTCAGACGCTGTTGCACTGCTCCACGACCGGCCTCTATTACATTAATTGTGTTATTTAAATCGTTATCTTCAGAGATATATAAAAATACCAAGTGGCTTATATTTTATTTCGAGTATTATACTATTTTTGAACGTTTTAATATTAATAAGATAGTTACACTGTAATTTCTTATAAAACAAATTTATGTTACTTTTAAATCTAGTCTTCTTTCGTTAGAATTGTAGGAGAAATATTACATTTAAATCCGCCCACAAGTTTCAATTACAAGGCGGAAAAACGAAGAGTGTATCGAAATATTCGCCAAAGCTTTCCTTAACGAATGTAAAAAGTGAACATTTTTGTAAACGTTCTAACTTTGTAAAGTGATACAATTATTATGATAATTAAGCTCAAACATTACGTTATAGGATGTTTTTTTTAATCAATCTAAGTATTTATACTTTTTCTTCGCGTTTTATTCCGCAAAGCAGAAAATCTTAACTGAAAATCAAAACACTCTTTTAACTACTTTCCGCCCAAAATCAAAATCATTGCTAGGTAGTTTGAACTAGTGGGTGGAGGAACTTAACGCTACACTTGGCTTATTCTGTATTGTATAATTAAAACACTAAATAAAGAATAAAAGCTTTCATAAAAAAAGTTTGAAGAAAAGCGAGAGAGAAATTCATGCCAGAAATTAAAATAAACCTTATAACATAAAATAAATAAATCTATCTTATGGTACATTAGAATTTTAAGTTTATATTAATATGGGAGTCACACAAAAAAAATATCTATTTAAAAATCCCATGTAGGAAATTAATTTTGTAATAACTTCTTTTCCGATTTTTTTTAATGTTTTAATTATACAGTGTTTCCCAATAGAGATGATAGGATTATGATAGCTCACAGCCGCCATTTCGGTTGTTTAACATTTGATATTTGTGTTGTTTTGTGGTTCAATAATGTTTGCCATTTAATCATAAATAAGTTTACGTTACCTCAATGTTTGGAAATTGTCCAAATTTTCTATCAAAATTCGAAAAGTATTGTCTCTACTCAAAGAGCATTTCGTGCTAAATATGGTCGTCATGGTGCACCTTCTGAGCTCGCTATACGTCGCATAATCCAAAAACTGGAAAGTGAATATTCTTTGCACGATAGTAGACCATCGACACGACAGCGGACAGGCCGTAGTGAGGAAAATATTGCCGCCGTATTAGCCAGTGTCGAAGAAAATCAAAATGTTTCCGTTCCACGACGTACACATGAATTGGGCTTATCCAGAATGAAAACCTGGCGAATTTTACGTATAGATCTTGGCCTACATCCATACAAGATTGTGTTGGCACAAGAACTCAAGCCAGCAGACCATCGATTACGTCGTGAATTTGCTGATCAGGCGCTCCAAATGATGGAAACGGACACCGAATTTCATAGGAAAATCATCCTTTCAGATGAGGCTCACTTTTGGCTCAATGGTTATATGAACAAACAGAATTGTCGTTACTGGAGTGAGTTAAATCCAAGAGTGGTTCATGAAACACCATTATATCCTGAAAAATTGACTGTTTGTTGCGGATTATGGTATGGTGGAATCATGGACGAAGGCCGTACTGTTACTGTCAATGGCGACCGTTATCGTGACATGTTGAACGATTTTCTTTTTCCTGAAGTGTATGAAATCGATGCTGACGACATTTATTTTTAACAAGATCGTGCAACATGCCACACTGCGACCGTCACAATGGATTTATTGCGTGATAAGTTTGGTGAGTCGGTTATTTTTTGCAACGGTCCTCACAATAGGCCACCAAGATCATGCGATTTAACAGCCTGGGACTATTTTTTGTGGGGGTATATTAAATCTCAAGTATATACCAATAAACCGGCTACGATTCAAGACCTTGAACGCAACATTCGAGCGACTATAGCGGCCATACCAGCCGAAATGCTGCATGCAATCATCGAAAATTCGACCGATCGTATTCACCACTGCAAAAAAGTCGTGGCGGTCATTTGAACGATATTTTATATAAATCATAAATAGCATAAAATTTTCTATCAAATAAAGCCATTGAACACGAAATTAAAACATATATTACATGTTTTATTTCAATTTTAAAACATATTGTTCTTATTGGGAAACCCCATACTTGTCGAGTTAGCCTATAAGGTATACAATTACTGTTATAGATACATAAACATGTATCTAGAATAAATAACAATATTACATACAATGGCTTCCTAATAAATAATTGCAAATGAAGATATTAAAAAGATTAATATTTACTTAAAATTATTAATAATAAAATTATAAAATCATTATTTACACGTACATAAAAAAAATGAAGCCTGTTGTGGCGCAGTGGGACTGTAAACGCGATCGGTTATGGATTCGATTCCCACTCAAATTCGGAATGAATTAAATTATTTTCACTTCGTCGCTCGCAAATCTGTCTCAGCACGCAAGTTTCGGATTTGGTGGTTGAAGTACTTTATGCCTACTCTGCTATAGGATAAAATCTTGAAGCTAAAAAATATATTAATTATATGTATGTATATAAAAAAACACTAGAAAACCAACAAAAACGATATCGCGATTACCAGATTCGTTTTAAAGCAATCATACGTTATTATAATTGTTTAGAAATCAAATAAATGTGCAATTATCCACAAGTGTTAATACTCTGTCAACGATACAATAAAGCAGATTACGATTCATAAATCTCCGGCGGAAAAGCCGGAAGATCCAATTTAAAACAACGCCATTCAGTAACAGGTGCTTGTCATAGTACCGATTGATTGATGGATTGACATAATGATTTTAATAAAAGTCTTAACTTTGATATTAAAATTGTCTCCTAAGATATTTAAAAATATATAGTATTTTTTTACTTTGATACATATAGGTAAGAAAAATTATTAAAAAAATCACTAGTAATTTAACAGTAACTAAAGTATAAGAATATATTTTATAATAACGAACCTTATTAATAAATAAGCATACTAGAATGGGACAGTTGACGCGTTGATAACGCGTTGCCTTAGCAACGTGTATGTCACTTTATATAATCGTGTATGTCAAACACATGGCAGAGTGTGTTACATTTTTTCTTTTTTTTTTTATAACTTCTTGACAGAAAGTACCTTTTATCAAGACAATCTGTACTTCGTTTTCCACAACTGTGAAACTCAACGCTGCACTTTGTTTTTTATCAGAACGAGGAAGTGAAAATAATAAATATAATCACTCCTCCAAGTGGGGATCAAACCCACAACCAATCGCGTTTTAGTCATATGCTATCCCACTGCGCCGCGACCGGTCTCAATCATTTTATAAATATTTTTTTATATATTTTTATGCGTTATTTATAAAAAATAATACTCTAAAAAAATTACTGTTAATAATAATAGTAATAATAATTTATTTCAGATTTTCATCCATATAGTGTTAGTACTCATATTACAAAAACTTTAAAACTAATGTTAGTACACATTGCTAGTTAGATTCCCTATGTAGTTAAATCCACCTACACATTAGCGGTGAATCCCAGAGTTCAACAAACACACGCAGCATTCCGTTGGAGGAATGCTGAGTAAAGGAATGCGGAGGAGGAATAAAGGAATAAAGTCACCCGTGTACGCCTCTGCAAATACACCTGAGGCACTAGTCCGCCGCGGCAGCCCCAACAGAACTTTAAATTCGTTATTGTATTGTACCCCTAGATCGTTGTAGGCCCGCCGCGAGTAGCCAGCCAAAATACTGCAGGTGTAAAATGATTGAAAAAAAATTTTGAAAGAGTAATTTTGACCGGCTTCATACACATTGCAAATCTCCCTGCCAACATGTTGCATTTGTCTGATTGCGATACCAGTATGTAAAGAGAGATAGTATCTCAGTTGGCAATGTTGTAGCGTTAAATAATTTATCCCCTAAGACATTATAAGATACCAGGTCAAATGCTCTTGACAGGTCCAGAAAACATGCAAACACTGGCGTCTTTCTAACCATGTAGTACTATACTCGGTAGATAGTCCGAGCCTGAAACCAAACTGAGTATCATAAGGTTCAAAGTCTTCAGCCAGCTGGTTGTCAAGCAAACTATCCAGTACCTTAGCTAAGCCTGTCGCTAAAGATGTGGGCCTATAATTGGACATGAGGCATCCCCAGTCTTGTTTTTAACAATATTGACAACTACTGTATGCATCAACTTTTACAGTAAGTGTCCATAACAAAGACGTAAATCAAAAATAAAGCAAGGACTCGTGGTAAATGTGGTCCAGCGTACTTAAGATGTTCGACTCTAAGACTATCGTACGTATCATTCTTTTAATAACGCAAGTAACTTTCTCAACCGTGAACAAGTTAAAGACCCTTGCAGGATTGAAGTCAGCGTCGAACACCCGCTGTACGCTTGACAAAGGTGACACGACTTTAAAATGCCGCGGAAATTGGTTCGTAATATCCTTAGGCTCACTACAACCCTCCACAATCACAGGTAGGCTCATATGATTCTGAGATAGCATATCCATGTTTATTTGCTGTTCATTATTTAAACATATTTTTAATTTGGCTTTAAATAATTTTCTTGTATCACGCATCTTGTTATATAATATTCTTGCTGTAGGCTTCCCACACAGTAGCTATTCACGATACCATAATTGAGCCTCTCTGTGAGCTTTCCCCACATATTTTATTTGTTCCAGCCAACTACACTCTCATGTTTTCTTAATTTGTTACTTCCCACATATGAATAACCGCGCCCTCTCTCAATATACATACTATATTATGATACATATCATCTATTAAATTACGATGACTTTCTACAGACATTAACTGAATATAACAAACATTCAGGTGGGATATCTATTAGTCTTAGCTTTGAATCGAAGAAATCGTGATAAATTTTTATTTGAATGCTATCTCTCTCACCCCATTTTACCTTATCACTATTTTTATTTTTATAGCAAGAAATACTTTAGGTCTAATTATAGTAACGTCACATTCAAAAGTAACAGGGTACGATCTAACCACCATTGAGAACCACTCGCCCGGCAAACAAAGATATGTGTATCATTAGATAAAAGTATAAAGACCATACAATACCGTTACGCACAAGACTTCAGTAGTTCATTAGAGAATCCTTCACCCTGATGCGCGTTAAAGTCACCATTCATGATAACAGATTTAGCGCCCTCACCGGAAATTATCGCGGAGATCTCACCGTGATACTGACCAAACTCTATAAAATTATCGATTATCGTGCATTATTTTTGCTACTAAGCGATCACTATTACACGACACCAAAATCACAGACTGGAAACTTCCTTTCCTCCATAACAAGGCTACTCCACCATGAGGTCTTCCCTTGATGACTCCCACCGTCGTATCCATGGATGATTTACCCGTATATATGAATTTATCATCCAGGCTTTCTAGATGTGGTAGCTAGTGAGTCGAGAGTCTCTTTCTCCTGCAATGGGATGTCTGATATTTTGCATAATCTTCGTACACACTTCGCAGACTTTATAATTGATTTACAATTAAATGTTGATATAATAACTATATTCCTATTCCTATTCCTATTCCTATAATATTCCTATTCCTATAATATTCCTATTCCTATAATATTCCTATTCCTATAATAATTACATTCCTTTTGTCCAGCTTATTTATTATGATTGTATAATATCATTCATATTATCGTTCAAGTTACCTCTTTCCCGTCTTTTTTAGAAAAGAAAATAAAATGTCGAAATGTTATACCCTCTGGCCACAAATTATCATTCAGATAAATATTTAACTTATTTTTTGAGACAAATAACTTTAAATAAAACAAATAAAATCATTGTACGATTTTTCTCTTTTCATAATATTTTTTTTCTAAATATACACGATCCTGAGTCGCTAACTGAAAACGCTACTGCTTTTCCAGTTTTATCACTAAGACGATTTTGCAGTCTACGTCGGTGTATCAAATTCCAATCATTATTATGTATAGTCTCACCGCTAACATTTTTCCTTAACGCAATTGTATTATTCAATTCGCTATTAACTCGAGAACAAAAGATAAAACGAAATTTTAGCATGACCATAGGGTCATTGCCCTTAGCTAACGGTGTGACGCCTGTATCAGCTGTTAACTCCTGACGTAACGTGTGGTAGGCCAGTCAGTCCGCTGTCTTCAAAGTACCCTCCTCTTCGAGTATTAACATTATCGTCGTTTAAAAACGGTAACGGTGGTGCATATTTTACAAAATGTTTTTTCATGTCTTCCAGAGAAACAGTAGTGACGTATTTGTTCTTGATTTGCCTAACTTCAGCTTGTAAAACCAGCAAATCTTTTAATATTTTTGTTACATCCACATGATCAAAACAAAGAGGTGGTAATTTGTGGAGATCATAGGCTACAAACATTGGAATTTGCTCTGGGTCAACTGTTTTAAACAGGTTATTAATATCGCCAAGATCCTTTTATTTGTTTTGTTAAGGTCTTGACGTACATTATTGTTTTATCTTAGCTAACGCAAACAATAACTTTTTCGCTTTTTCATGTCATGTCCTCTTCAGAAAAGGCAGACTCATAGATTCGTATTACACATGCATTATCCATTACATCATGTTTATTACGTATAAACGCTAATACTTCCGATATCACGATGTTACTGTTCACACATTCAATAGCATTCACAGACATTTTGCGTATACTAAACTATAACTATGCTTAATTTCACACTCCTCAAATTCATATAAAGATTTTGGGTTCCGAAGATCGTATTAATATACAAATATATGTATGTCATACGATTGAAAATGCCTATTTATCGTAAGTACTTGTAACCATAATGTTTTTGTTTGTTCTATTATGTATGATAGTTAGAAATAAGTATTTTGTGTTATAGTGTATTTTTTATGCAGTTTTCTTATTTGTTTGTGTAGGAATATCCAATCAGTCAGACAGGCCAAACTGAGCTTAAGGCCACGAAAAAATATTATTATTTTTAAATCTAAGAAAAAAATACTTAAACCATATTCTTCAGGAGGCTAAAGCCAAAAGTAAGGAGTTCAAATCTGGTTATGTTGAAAGTATTCACAATAATTAAACTCGTCCTTTTAAAACTATTATCATACTATTTTAATATGCGTTTTGTAATCGTGAATACTCAAAACTCAGACCACTGTCTGAGTTTAATTCAAGGAATTAATCTCACTTTTGGGGGCGCTAAGGAGCCTTTTCGTCTTAATATTAAGAAATAAGTAACATTTAAGCGTTAATACAAATAATTTATATTTTTATTATATATTTTTTTCATCTTCACGCTTGTACCTCGCATAGTAAAATAAACAGGAAGTACATAGTGTCAAAACACTCAGTAATCCGCTTTCCGCCTAATTCGAGACATTACATGTTGAGTAGCCGAACTTAGCGCGAGGAAATGAAAATAATTTAAATATAATCATTTTTTATATAATATAAATATTTTTTATTTACTTCAAATTTAAAATATTCATACTGGTCATACATAAGGTGTACTATTAGCTTTTACCTTTTATCAAGTGTTGATTTGTTGGCCAAAAAAAATAGAGTCAAATAAGTTATCAACACATATAGAAAATTCTTAAAGATAAAAATATGAAATATAATTTCATTTCAAACAGAAACCAATGAGCCACATAATATGGAGCATTACAAGTATAGTGACACTGATTGATCGATCACCTCGAAGCAACAGTTACGATGTGCTCTATTATTTATGAACGTAAATAAATGAATTAAGTATTGTTTGTTTGCAAACAGTGTTTCTGATAAACAAGAAATAGGCTAAAGATTTACGTTTCTAGAAATAAGCGTTAAAGTAAGCCGTTGTTTCTTGAAATATGAACTAAAAATAGGTTTTTAATCATAGAAATAATTAGTGGTATATTAGGTCTATCGAAGTGCGGCGTTGAGTTTCGCCACTGAGCACGAAGTGTCTCGAATTCGGCGGAAAGCGAAGTACGTAGCGTCGTGACACTAGGTACTTTCTGTCTACCCTGCTTTGCGGAACAAAAGCCTGAAGCTAAAAACAAAAATTAGGTCTTCTAGATTTTAAAATAAAGAAAGAAATTTATTAGACATTTTTAATTTGATATAAATATATTTAAATATTTAAAACGAAACTAAAATTAACAAGCATAAAATTGTATTCGTATTAGGTAAAGAGATAACATTTATGGTGTGAAAATATTGATATAAATAATTACTATAATTTATTTAAAACTAAGATGATAAAGTAAAGGCAATATAATATTTTTTAACACGCTTATAATAAGTTTTAGACGTAAACATTTTTTTCAACCTTACGTTTAACGTTTACGTTTTTGTTTACTTACAGTTTGTTTTACAAATCGGTTTAATATACTTAATTCATAGTAAATAAAAAATAAACTTATTGACTTTACAAAACTAAATCCAAATAAATTCAAATCAGTTGCACAAAAGTATAGAAAAATATAATTCTAACGACTAAAAGTTATTTCTTTTTTGGCTTCACGCTTTTATTCCGTGTAGTACGCTTTTAACCCACAAAGTACCCAGTGTCAAGACACTCTATACTTCGCTTTCCATCGAATTTGACATATTACGTAATGAGTGGGGGAACACGACGCCGTACTTTATTTTACCAGAGCGAGGAAGTGAAAATAATTTAAATATAATCACTAATCCAAGTGGGAATCGAACCCACAACTGATAGAGTTAACAATCAGACTCTGTCTCACTGCGCCACGAGCGGCCTCAAAAACTCAAATGTTTAACGTATAAATAGAACCATTCAAAAGGCGGTTTAGATTAAAAGATGTAATGTGGGCTAATCGTCCAGGTCGAACGACGTTGATTGATGAATGAAGCAACAGTTCTCAACAATTTTGTAAGCAAATAATAGAAAATAGCTATCGAGATAATATCGGAGGCTTTCCAAAAAAATATAGTTACAATGTAAATATTACGTAGTATTTTAACGAATTATGCCCGCGACTTCATCCGTGTGACATTTCAACAACTCCTTGTATTTATTTTGTAAGTCTACAATAAAAGTAGTATAAGTTATTATATCAGATATCTGCCAGCCGTTGTAGAGATTAGCCGGAACAAACACACAGACTGACTAAAAAAATTGAAAAAAAATAATATTTTGACATATGTATCGTTTACACATATATGTTTTTAATAAAATGCTGTTACTTTTTTAATATAACAAACAAACATACACAATTTTAATAATTTATATACATTTCTAAATACGATCGTAGTACAAGGGAAGTGTATGACATTCAACACGATTGTAGTAAGTTCTATTCCCATTGGACGTTTAATATTATTTAGGTATTTATAAATTACCGATTTTGTAAACAAAATGCGGCGTT
This sequence comes from Dryadula phaetusa, assembly GCA_032432895.1. Classification (NCBI taxonomy): domain Eukaryota; kingdom Metazoa; phylum Arthropoda; class Insecta; order Lepidoptera; family Nymphalidae; genus Dryadula; species Dryadula phaetusa. Next base: position 9,991,394 of record JAOYRS010000007.1, on the reverse strand, counting down.
AAGTTTTGCCATTCAACATGTTACATTTTGAAAACTAGACGATAAGTGGTATTATTATTATACTTATTTTTCTATTGGTTATCTCAAGATTCAAAATAACATATGATAAAAAAAAATTCAGTAAATTTACATAAACAAAAAACATGTATACATAAATAATGATATTATAACATATAAAAATATCCACATTTCTTTTTCAGCTACTCCCATTCTTACGCAGTGTGTGACGTAACTAAACATCACATTTTGTCTCACCAGAGCAGTAAACACAATATCACTTCACCGAGTGGGAATCGAACCCGAAACCACTTGCATACAATCAAATACGGTTCCATAGCGTCTCAATGGCTACAAACACAACTGCAAAATAAATAACAAAATTTGCTGCGATTTAATGTACCATACTAAAACATTGGACGATGTTATTCGAGATTTATCCCCTTCAACAAATATAGGTAATCTAATTATTAAATAACGCTGATTGCGGAAACGTAGCAAATACAATTATAACATACTATTTGTTGATTCAGAGGGTACATGTTTATGGTAGGCTACATGCTGAGAGGATATATGTTTATGGGATTTTTTAACTTCACGTTTTATCCCGCATAGCAGGGTAGACAGAAAGTATCTAGTGTCAAGACACTCCGCACTTCACTTTCCACCGAATCCGAGACATTGTATGTTGATTGATGGAACTCAACGCCGCACTTTCTCTTACCAGAGCTACGAAGTGAAAATAATTTAAATATAAACACTTCCCCAAATGGGGATTGAATCCACACCGATCGCGGTTACAGTCATACACTGTCTCACTGCGACACGACCGGCCTACGGTTTATGGTTTATCTTTTTGTAAATATAGGAAAGGTAGTTTAAAAATATTTTAGCTTTGTCCATCTCTCTCGAATATAAAGGCAGGCAGAGAACCTAATGTCAAGACAGTACGTTCTTACATTATGGTCTTTTTGTAGGTACCAAGGAAAAGGTTTAGCCTGACATCTCTCATTATCTCACCGGATGAAAGTGACAATATTTCAAGTATAATTAAAATTATATTTCTTTTAAAAATAGCTTCACTTTATATATATAAGCTGCTTCGTCTTCGTTTAATTTAATATCCGGGATCTCCAATTTATGTCAGTCGAGACGTTCCAGAAATTAGCCGGAACAAACAAAACATGGATATTTTAACATTACAAACAGATATTTCCATGTTATTTATTTGTATAGATTTTCTCAAATATTTGCATTTTCTTGAAAATTTACACCGCTACATTTAGTTTCCTACAGTTAAAAAACCATTTGTTCATAAACAAAGCCGAATCATATTACTAGTTTTATATAAGGCTCAAATAAACATTTATAAGCGATAAAATTAGTACTAAGCTGTTTAAATAAATTTATTGATAAGTTATAAAATAATTTTAAATTTTAATATACATTTAGCGGCGTATTATCAGATTAATGATAAAGCCGCTCCATGTAAAATTTTAATATATGGAGCACATATATTGACGTACCCTAAGCCAGGTAGTGCTTATATCTGCAACACATTGCATATTTGCAATGCAAATAGTATGCAAATTATCTACATGCATTTGAATATTTTTTTAGTATTTTCTTTAGAATAAACTTACATCTTTAGAAATTGCAAAGGGAATCATGAAGCTTTCGTTTTAAGTGTATTTATGTACAATGACCACGAAATCTGAAGCTGTGCGTGGCGCAGTGGAACAGCGTCTTACTGTAAGCGCGAGCGGATATGGGTACGATTCCCACTCTCGCTTCACTTGTCTTGAATGAGTTGGCCAGTGGAATGCTGGACCGTCTTGGAACTAGGTACTACATGTCTACCCTGTTATGCGGGATAAAAAGGGTGAAGATAAAAACATGAGGTAATATATATATATATATATATATATGTATGTATGTATGTATATATATATATATAAATATATATATATATATATATATATATATATATATATATATATATATATATGCTATTTTTAAGTACTATTCTCACACTTGAAATATATATTCATAGAAAACGTAAAAAAAAATAAGAATGCAGCGCGCAAAGATAAACAAATTCGAATCCCGCTGCGTTTAGTTTTAAGTTTAAATATAAATATAATCATAGTTCCGGTTGGGATTGAAACGAAAACCGTACCGTAATAATTAGAAGGATCGCTTTTTATATAAATAATCAGACATAAGCCTTCTTTTAATATGGAAATTTTAATGTAACAATATCTATGATTTGGTTTTAAAAAGAATAAATAAATTTTAAATGAAACTATTTTATTATTTGTTTGTCTGTTAATACAAAACAGACAAATGCTAGCTCAGCCTGCCTACTTAGTGTTCGAAACGTCTGGTTTCCAAATATGTATTTTCGATTACCAAAATATACGCGATTAATCCGTTAAAAAGAATTTTATTTAAAATGTGTAAAAATTAGCGAAAATCAAAGGTTTTATTATATAAAGAAATTCCGAATAATAATTGTAAATTTGTTCCATACATTAAAAGGTAATATCTATTTAAAAAATGTGGCTACTTTTTCCCGAACGAAAGTTGTTATTATTTATCTTCAACGCTGTGACGACGTCCGTATAAATCTTAAAAAAGGCTTATTTTAAATCTCAGTGCCTTCCTTCTTTGTTGTTATTTTTTTATTTTTTTTAAAGCCGTCTCACGACTTTTTTGTTTGCTTCTACGAAATTGAACATTAAAGTGCCATTTTACAAAATATTTAAAGTAAATGACAAAAGTAATAAAATATATAATTATCTCACTGAGAAGAAATTACTAAGGCAAATTCTAACTGGTCGTGGCGTTGGGAAAAATTGCATTTTTTTCCAGATCACGTCTACCAGATATTATTGGTAATATAAAGAAGAATTTCGTAAGCAAAGGTGTACCCTCTTCACGCGTAAATCTTTGAGAACATGCCTATCGTCAAAAATGTTTTTTTATTGATATTGAATTTAGTTTTTAATTTTGTAATTTTCAAAGTTCTAGTTAAAATAAAGTAAATCATTCAGAAATGTATAGTATATTATAGTAAATGATTATTTAAGGGATATATGAACAATAAAATATAAATTTCTATAGTCTGTATTTAAACAAGATTGGTTGTGGGTTCAATTCCCACTCGGGGAAATGATAATATCTAAAATTTATTTACATTTCTTCGTTCTGGTAAGACAAAACTCGTTCGCCAGCCATCTGCAATGTCTCAATTCGGGCCGGAAGCAGTCAACGGAGAATCTGGACACTTTTTGTTTTCTTTAACAACCCTTCTATACGGGATATGAAACTGATTTTTTGGTCACGTTATTTTCAGTAATTCGTGATATATTCACGATTGCTATATACTGCTTACTGTAAAATGTTAACTTGCTTAACAAAGTTATATTAAGCTAGAATAGCATTGAAAAAAATATTTTAAAATATGTATCTCGTGTAAAGACTCAAGCTCTCCACGTTTTCTTTAAGTATACATATTTTTTATAACTAAATAACATACTTGTTCTTACTTTTAAAATAACATAATATATGAAAATAAGAAGCCATCATGGTCGTTGTGTTCGATTCCCACACAAATTACTCCCATTTCTCTGCTCAGGTCAGATAAAACGCGGCGTTCAGTTTGCCACTGAATACACAATGTCTTGATTTTCGGCCGGAAAGCCTAAAGGAGTGTAATGACTCTAGATTAACTCTGACTGCCTGACTTCTTCTGAAAAATGTGAAGCTGTAAATATATATATATATATATATATATATATATATATATATATACATATATATATATATATATATATATATATATATATACATATATATATATATATATATATATATATATATATATATACATATATATATATATATATATTTATATATATATAATATTTTTACCCACGTACGATTCTAACATACATTATATACATATATGTACATACAGAAAAAGATAAAATATATAAAAATGTTCTAACCTTTTAAATGATTATCCGTAGTAAAAAAGAATTACAAATACTCAAGTAATACGATAATAAATACAAAAAGGGTTTTTATTTGGGTTGTTACTTTATTTTTGACGGGTATCAATGGTTATTACATAAAGCACAAGGCCTTCTGCTGTTTTGTCTATTTCATAACGTTTCATACTTTGTAAGTAGCAATTGAAAAATAAATGAGAAAAATAAGTACATTTTTTTGAGTATTGTTTTTTGGCAATAAATATATGCAAGAGAGGCCGATCGTGACGTAGTGTGACAACGTCTGACTGTACGCGACCGGTTATGGGTTCGATCCCCACTCGGGGGAGTTTTCACTTCCTCGCTCTGGTAAGGACAAAGTGCGGCGTTGAGTTCCACCACTCAACACGCATTGTCTCAACTTCGGTGGATAGCGAAATATATATACGACCCTACGAAAATGCCTGTAACTTCATTATAGTGGATTTTATGACCCTCACTGTCCTCACCTCACCTACTCCTCTACAATGGCTCTTAATTTTTGATGATTTCAATTAGTCATATAAAATTGTCATATAAAAAAGATCTTTCTCTAATATTTCTCATATATTAATATATTTCTTATATATCGTAGTTTAGTTGAACCGTTATGGTTCCTTGTCAAGTTTTCTAGATGTTTTTTTAGCTTAACGCTTTTATCTTGCTTAGCAGGGTACACTGAGAGTACTTAGTGTCAAGACACTCCGTACTGTGCTTTCCGCCGAATTTAACATATAGCTATAATTACTGCCACGACTGGGAATCGAACCCATAACCCAGACGCTGTCACACTGCGCCATGACTGGCCTCGATTTTCTATTACTACATTGTTTTTGTCGGTCTTTTTGTTATCTTGTGCGTAAACTATATTGACAATTTAAATAAATAAATAATATATTGATGCCCACTACGCTGAACCACTTTTGCTAAGGCATTATTTACATATTTTTTACTGTCACATCGAGCTCTTAGAATTCTATATAATGGAGACCAGATACGAAAATAAATTATAACTTTTATGAAAATGTACGGAATAGCTTCAAAACAAAAGCAAATATTAAAATATATTCTATAGTTTCAGAAATTCATGTGTACATAGAAACAAGCATTCAAAAAACTGCCAGACAAAATTTTTCAAAATCTTTAAGTTGATTCCTATTAGTGTTTCAACACCACCCTCTATCATTTTTAAAGGAAATATATTTAACGTATAAACACACATTTTTTACTCTCTAATAACAATCTACCTGGAACTTAAAAATAATATACAAAATCAATCCGGTCAAAACATTAATTCATCCCGTATATTTTACAGGTAGTTGAGGATCGTCGAAATTTCTACTACTATAATGTATTTTGGAAAATTTTAAATAATAATACAGCCATACTTTGTCACAAGTGACATACACGTTGTTTCATATTCGTTATATACGCGTAAAACTGAGCTATGAGTAGAAATATTGCTCGATGATAACAAATAAATTAGCGTATAGAAAGCTATATTCGATATTCTTATTGATATTTCCGGTTCAGAATCTGGTTTAATTTTTTACTAATTGTTTCAGCTTTTAATATGTTTTTTATGCTAAGATCGATAATGAAATATATTTTTACATTTCTTTATTTAGATTTTATATTAAAACTTCCGTTGCGTTGACTTCCGGAACCAAACACGCATTGTCTTTAGACAATCTGCCGAATTTTAATTCGGCAGAATTTTATTTTGCCGAATTTCAATTCGGCAGACAGCAGAGCACTGAGTGACACTAGGTATCGTATGTACTTTGCTATGCGGGATAAATTGGTGAAGCTAAAATGCTGCTTAATGTAATATCAAGACCCATCTCATATAATAATATTTTAAATATTTTAACTAGCAATTTTTAAGCGCTTTATAATCCCGTGACGTTGAGTTGAGTAATCTACTTTAAATTTTAAGCTAAAATAACTTTTAGCGATATCAAATTATATTAACGTAAATTAAACAATAATGCACATACTTTATAATTTCTTATTCATTATTTTTACTTTCCCTTTGAAATCATTAAGTTCTGTGTTCAAGTTTTAATTATCGTTTTATATTAGATGTACTCGAACAATTTCTCATTTAAAATGTTCTTTTTGCATATTTTCCCGATATAGTTGAAAATTGAAAGTTACGACGATGAATCTCTATATAAATGGGGAAGAATCATGATGATAAGGATTTCTAATTCTTGTTATGTGTGCCAAAGATTAATAGATTTTAATATCTTGGTAAAACAAGGAATTTTCTTATACTTATGTAAATTATGTATACTTATTAACTACTCACGAATACTTGTGCCTGTATAGAAGACTATAGACATGAGTCTGTAATCTTCTTCGTCAAACCTGGCCCACTAGCCACCACGTGTTGTCTTTACAAAGGCAAAGATTCACCTTTAAGGTAAAAAAATGTACTGATATTCTCCTCTGCCTTTAAAGCACGGGAGATATACCAATTGCGTGGCGAAGAGACTACCTAGGACTTGTGTCTTAAGTGTAGAATTAAGACGCCCCTTTAAAATGATATCTCTAAGAGCTACATAAAAATAAAATAAAATATAGAAAGATACAAATATATGTGAAACGTATTCGAATACTTTCGGGAAGGTCCATCGATTTATCTATGTACATATTAGAGGCACTTTTGGTTATCGTTTATCAATAGGTCCCCTAAGATTCGGCAGTTACCAGAACTTTGTAAGTTCAAACAACGTACATTTAACTTGATGTTCATAAATACTTGCTCTGATAGGATTTAGTAGGGTCGGTCCAATTGATTTTTGGTAGGCTATTTGAATATCAACTGCTCAGTCCATTATACAGTAATAGCTGTCCTAGTTTGATACTGGTTTTAGATATGTATTGAACTATATTGTGTTTTAATTAATATGTCATGTCAAAGATTGTTTATAAAGAGATAAGATGACCAATTACAAGTTTCAAGATTAATTACTTAGTTGTTATACTAGCGTTTTGAATTATTTTGGATTATATATAAGATATTGTTTAGACAAATTGTCCAGGTTTTTTGCTTATATTTTATATAGAGTTGAGTATCGGGGTATAAATATCGACCTATAAAGAAATGTGACCTTCTTCGTTCCTTTTAAAAAAATATTAACATACTATGATTATACGGATTTTGTCTCAAAAGTATGTATTTAATTGTAAATGGTCAACACCTTAATAGGATGTTTTTTTTATTATTTCTAAAATGCTGTATATTTTATGTATTCACAATTTCATGCGACACCGTGTGTTTTCAATGGTTAATGAATATTTTTGAGAAAAATATTTTTGTAAGAGATTCACTTACGATATTCATTATGCGTTGGGTCCCATTTTAATTAATAAAGTTTTCTATAAACTTGTAAGCCATCATGAGACGTGGTCGTATTTTTCTACATGGCAATGGTGCTCAAGAATGCGAAACAGAAGAACCAACCTCGCCATCCTCTACAGGAGAGGATAAATAGAGCAAACAAGCGTGTTCACCATCAAGTGACCCACTTGATGGTGAGTGGTCACCTCTGTCCACGATCCTATGTAATAACAGGGTAATAACAGGGTAACAGCTAAAGTTGAGTTGCCGGCATATCGCATAGCAGGCAAGTTAAATTAATATTTAATTTGTTAGTTTAATGTATTTTTATCATATTTATAAAAATATTAACTATTAACCTTTTTCCTTTTAATATATCAAATTCTATATTCTTTCTGAATAATCTTCTTGAAAAAGATCATAAGATTTATTTATTAATATAGTGATTATTTATTATGTGTCAAGGTTAAAGCCTTTGCTAAACATTGACTTTATTTGACAAGAAACACTATATGCCTAACATTATATTTAAAAAAAATAAGCTTAAAATTACTGTAAAATGTTATCTTTCTAATGAAAAAAAATCCACCTGAACGTTACAAAGGAAGTTTCAAAAAGTCACATTTATCATACTATCTTCTCTCATAAAAGTACTAATTATGTCTAAAGCTTCACGCTTGACGCTAAAAAAAGGTCCATAGCACAAAGAATATAATTTAGATGTAATAATGTTTATCAAAGGTAGCCAGTTTGATTTCAACAGTTTTTAAACGGACTTTTTTTGGAAACCAAAGAATAGAATGAGCCGCATCTGTTGCGTTAACTATTAATTATATATAATTTTTACTTATAAAATATAAAAGTAATAAAGTTATATTTTTCAGCTTGATATATCTTTAAGTTGTAATTATTACAACTATATTAATATCTCCGTATTGCAGCACAAATATTTCTTTTGCCGGAATGGGTTGGTTCCGGTAAAAATATATACAAACAAAATTATATATCGTCGTCGTCAGCCAATCGCAGTCTACTGCTGGACATAGGCCTCCCCAAGTTTGCGCCAAACTTTCCGGTCCTCCGCAACCTTCATCCAGCCCGCTCCGGCAACCTTGCGTATGTCGTCAGTCCAGCGGGCCAGAGGGCGTCCTACACTACGTTTGCCAAGACGCGGTCTCCACTCCAGGACTCGTCTGCTCCAACGGCCATCGGTCCTGCGACAGACGTGACCGGCTCATTGTCACTTCAGCTACTGATTTTGATTAATTATATTTTTTTATATATAAAATTATAAATAAATATATATAAAATTAAAAATATAATTAATTTGAATAGTTTAAAACATTTTTTTAATAGGATTAATCTCGTGTATAATGATTTTCGAAAATGTATTATAGTAGTAGAAAATTCGACGTTCCTCGACTACCTGTAAAATATACGGGATGAATTAAGGTTTTGACTGGATTAATTTTGTATATTATATATTTTATGTTTTAGGTAGATTATTATTAAACAGTAAAAAATGATCGAGGGTGGTGTTAAAATACTAATAGAATACAATTTTATAGTTTTGAAAAATTTTGTCTGGCAGTTTTTCTACATGCTTGTTTCTATGTAAATGTCCATAAAAGTTATAATTTATTTTGGTGACTGGTTTTCACCATTTAGAATTCTAAGCTCGATGTTAAAACAGCTAGGCTTGGCGAGATATAGACCCACTTTGTCGATCATACGTCGCAAAAATTTAGTCCTAGTTTCTCCTCGTCACTGTCCATAAAAAGGGCTATGATCTCAATCTTAATCCGGGCGAGCTAGGGTATCCATTTTGCAGGAAACGTTGGATGTTCAATAGATGATCCCTTGTTAGTACAGTTTTGACTCCTTCCAAAAAGTTGATCCAGCGATTGAGCCTTGGACACAGCCCTTATTTGTGTCCTTTTCCGATACCTGTCTTGCGTAATTGACTATGATCTTGCGGTCGTTAATATAAGAACAAACCAATTAGAAAAGGTTATTTGCTGTATATCAAGCTGTTTTTTAATAACGGCCACCACGCGTTATTAAAAGATCCCTCAATGTCTAAGGAAACCAGCAGTGTTGATTTCTTGTCAGTCAGTCATTGAATATGATCGATAAGGTCGCTTAATTAATCTTCTGTACTGCGTTGTGGTATAAATCCATATTATATCTTGCTCAGTTTTGGGAGCAAATACCACTGCAGACGGCCAACCAGAAGTTTCTCTATGATTTTCCCTAGCACTGACAGAAGGCCGATCGGCCGATAGGACTTTGGATGCATATAGTCTTTCTTCCCTGCGTCCTTCTTCCAGCGTATCGGGAAATAGTTCAAAGAGATACTTGTTAGCTATTGCCAGGAATGTATCTCTCGAGCTGTGTATAGCTGCGCCGTATATGTCTGTGGCTAAACCATCGGTGCCGGGTGCCTTGTCACAATTCATTGTATTAAGTACCCTGACCGACTTAGTAGATGTGAATGATAGGTCATCATCAGGCAAATGTTCATCAGGATTAAAGTAGTTGACCCAATCCCCGTTATCCCATTGGCAAGAGTGGTCGCTTGTCTCGATGTCCTAATGGTTATACATGGACGCCAAAAGGTCTGCAGAGCCCTGTGAGGTAAAAGTATGACCTATAGTCGAGCACCTTAGTAATGTGTCTTCTTTTCAACCGTTACTGTTCCTCAACACTCGGTATATTTGGTCACATATGCTATCCTTTTCCTGGTTGATGCAGCAGTTCTTCCAGCTTTCGATTTGAGCTTTTTCTGCCATCAGTTTATAAGCCTCTTACAGCTTAACGTACTCGTCTATGACGTATTTCTTTCTATTTGGTGCGGCATTCCTTATTCTTCCTTTGTGTCTTAGAACTTCCCTCTTTACTTGGTGGTCCAAAATTATACAGAGTTTTGAACCACCAGGGCAGCAGTGGGTCCTGGTTTCTCGTTTCATGCTTTGAGATAGTGTGATTGCATGTTCTATGGATCATTTCTGTCTTAGTATTTACGATCTCTTCAAGCCGGACGGGAGTTTTTATTTCCTGGATGTAGTTCGGTGTAATATTACTCTCTTTAAGAAATTTTGTGAAGAGTGAGCGAAGTCATTCCATTTTGCCTTTTTGGTATTATACTTTCGTGTGGTAACGGATTCTACGGATGTAGGTGCCCGCTCCAGTTCTAATGTGAAGGTAATGGCATTATGGTCTGAGGTAGTGATATTCCTACTCACAGACCAATCTTCGATGTATCAATCTTCTAAGTAGAGAGTGACTGCATGTAATAACGTCGATGATGCTAGCGCATGCAACTCCACCCCTCACCGTCTCAAAGGTAGGTGTGGAGCCGAAGTTAAGAATATAGAGATCCTGTTTGTTTAGGCACGCGCTATATGTATCAACTTGAAGTCTTCGGTAATGTTTCCCCACCAGGGACTCCGGTCACTTACGATCACTTACCACAATTTACTTTGGAGATATCAAGTAACTTTACCAATAAGTTAAAATCTATATCCATGTCATTTCGTAAAAAGTGTTCTAACATTACAGCAGCGATAAATTTTAAAATCACAAGTATTAAAAAAAGGTGTACAATAATAAAAAAAGCATACATTACATTCCAAATGAGGTAAACACATAATTAATAGCCTTGACATAAAGGATTTGCATGAAATCATAACATGCGATTCGTGAAAGCAGCATTTCCATGCATTTCTGCAAAAAAACTACATTATATAAGATCTACAGTGTCTTAATTTACTTTACTATTGGTCATTTTGGATGTAATTTATAAGAACCTCAATTCTAATATACCTTTGAAATAATTAACGTGTTTGTAATATATACCTTTCTTTAGAAGAAATTGACGGTACTCGTATCCTAGTTATATCTTGCAATACGGCTTACATTTATTATAATAAGTAAAATCCATTTTTTTATTCCCTTTGTTCCCGTGCGTTTGAATATATATATATATATATATATATTGTTAATGAATAACTTACAGGCTATTCATAATCGAATCTACTGGAAATAGAAAGCTGACAGACGTCATTTAGAGAGTCTACTTGCAGATTGTAGAAAATCATTGCGAAATGAATCCTTGAAATTTCCAAACTAACAGGAACGAACGGAACGAAAAATATTGGATTTTACTTTATTATAATTAATATAAACCGTGTTGAGAGAAACAACTAGGAAACGAGTACCGTCAATTTTTTCAAAAGAATAAAAGGTATATAGTACAAACATGTAAATTACATCCAAATTACATCCAAAATGACCAATTATTTAGTTGATGTGAAATAAATAAGCTCAAATCGTGAAACTGGCAGAGAATTATGAAGTATTGTGTGGCGATTCCTAGTAACTGATAAGCGAAATTAAGTGCTTAGCATATGCAATTGTAACAAGTACATTTTTATTCTTGGTATAAATATTCTACGGACTATATTATCCTATACAGTAAATTCCTTTTGTTATTATGTACTTTTTGATTTTATGTTTCATAAAAAAAGTCTAAAGACACTCTATTAATAAAATTGGCACAAATTGCTTAAAAGACAAGTAGCTATTTATCACTCAGTTCCATTACTAGAATGTTCGTAAAATAAAAAAAAAACCTTGAAAATATATAGTGTCTGACTATTAACGCGATAGGTTGTGGATTAGATTTCTACTCGGAGGAATGACTATATTCAAAATATTTTCGTTTCCTCGCTTCTGTAAAATAAAATGAGGCGTTACGTTTCACCACTCAACATGCAATTTGGATGAAAGCGGAGTATGGAGTGTCTTAACACTCGGTACTTCCTGTATACTCCACTAGACGGGGTAAAATCGTAAAGCTAATAAAAGAGGTAATATTTATCTTATACATTAATTTTAAATCCCTCTGTCGAATAAATTGCTTCCATGCTAGAATACTCGTGGTTTAAATGTTCTAATTCTTAGAACGTCGGTTTGCTTATAAATACATTGGCTTCCTCCACTAGTTACGTAAAGTTGCAGCTATTTACGCTTGGAAACATGAATATTGCACTAATGAGGTATTTTTAACTTGTTTTAGAATAAGTTCAAGTTATTTTTTTTATTTGGATTATAAAAATTATATATTTTTTGCTAGACTTACCGTTAACGCAAGGATTTTGGGTTCGATGTTCGCTCGGTGGAACAATCATGTTTAAATATTTTTGAATTTTCCCTCTTTGTCAATATACAATCGAGTCAATATACACGGACGGAACGGACGGACGGAGTTCAAGAGTGTCTTGACTCAAGGTTGTTGACTACTTTGCTATGCGGGGAAAAACATGAAGCTGTCAAAAAACAGTGTGGCATTTAGTTCCGCTATTAAATACGCAATCAATATATCTGAGAAAACTTTGCTGTACGTTTTCACTGCTTAATTAAAAAAAAGCGGGAAGCTGCTGAATTTTTGAATTAATATTTTTTTAAAATGTTATTTTTAATACCAGCAGTTGTAAATTGCTAAGCATATTGTATATTGTTATAAATTATTCTTAGGTATATATCATATACATATCATAATATTAAACTCGGCATTCAAATGACAGTTATGTTCTTGGTAGGATTCAAAATTATTTGAAATCGTGATATTTTAAAGAACCGAAATAAATTATTTTCTGTGATTTAGTTTACTCTCGTTTCAAGGGGATATGTTAATAGCATGGTGTTTTTTTAGATTGACACTTAGCATCCCGTATAGTAGGGTATATAATAAAATAAAGAATATATTTTTTTATATTTATTTTCTCGCTCCGGTAAAACAAAGCGCGTCGTTGAGTTCCGTCACTCAAAACACAATGTTTCGAATTCGGTGGAAAGCGGAATACAGAGTGTCTTGACATTACTCTCTGTCTACCTTGCTATGCGGGATGATAAGTGTGAAGCTAAAAACAACCGACCACGCTTTCACTTAGACGTTGTGCCACTGTGGCACAACCGGTCTTTTGCTTTTTAAATTTGTTCTCTTTAATGCAATGTCAATAAAGGCTTCTTCAATAAAAACAATTTTGTTGGGATTTATATTATATAATTACTTTAAAGTATGTAATTTAAAACATAACATTATATTTTATTATTTTTAGCTGCGAACGCGATGTGGGTTCGATTCTCACTCGGGGTCGTGACTGTGCTTAAAATAAATTTACACGTATGTATAATAAATTTTCTCCCCTCTGGTAGGATGCATACTATGTCTCAATTTGCGCGGAATACTGTCATAGGAGTGTCACGGTACAAGGTTGTCTCCAACTGCCCTGCTGCACGTAACACTTAAAGTTCGTTCCCTTTTGTGCCGATGTTTCAATTACTTTTTAAGTTAGTATAAAATTATAAGACAAAATTAAATATTATTTAAAAAAAAAATGACTTATATTAACTACAATTACTTGTCGAGGCCGGTCGTGGCGCAGTGGAACAGCGTCTGACTGTCAACGCGATCGGTTGTGGGTTCGATTTCCACTAGGGGAAGTGATTATATACATCCCCTCGCTCTGGTAAGACAAAGCGTGTCATTGAGTTCCGCCACTCAACATGTATTGAATTCAGCGGAAATCAGAGTCCGAAGTGCTTTGACACAAAGAACTTGCCTACCCTGCTGTGTCGGATAACAGCGTGAAGCTTAAAAAGAAAACTGGTATTGGCTTATATATGGGTTTTCATTACTTTTAACACACGAAATAAGTAATTAACTTGAAAGCAATGAGAAATTTGACATTATTATTAATTATTATAATTCTTAAAGTATTACCTTTGAGTAGCGAAGCATCGAAAAAAATCATCCTATAGATAGAGGACTACAACAATTGTTATATCAATGGTATAGAAATGGTGAGTTGAAACGTGAAGCTTAATTGGTTACAGTACTTGAAATGCTGTTCAAGAGGCACAGGTTCAAATCCTGCTGTTATAATTTTTATAAAGATTTTTTTGTTGAAAAATGTTTTTTTTGCATAAAAATATTATTTTATTATAGTATATTCTTGTTTTGGTTAATAAAGGTAGCTATTATATATGAATAGAGAATAAACAAAGGAAAGATCTTACACTTTCATTTCTTTAAGAGCGCTTGTAATACTACGCGGCGTAGCATCAAGGTCGCTATCGACTGTTTCCGGTCCGATGGTCTCTCATGGCTGTGTAGTGTGTGCTGGCCCCAATACAGTTTCTTTTGCATATCAATTATATGTTAGAGGATCCTAGCCTTCATTGGTATATTGAAAAGCCTCTTCTCGGGGAAACGTCGATTATATAGACTCTAAGTATTTTTAAACAAAATACTTGTTTCTTCTGTTGAAGCATCCCTCGATATCTTTTCTTAGAGTGAAAATAATCTGGCTTAGTTCAACCCCCTGAAGACACAAGACAGACACCTCATTTGTTGTATCAAAAGTTTTCGAGAACACTACTCTTAAAGCCGCACCTGATATATATTATATTATAGTATATTGGGTTTTAATGTTTTAAGTGATTATCAGTATTTCGATCATCTGATACGCATAGCCAACTTAGCCTCGTTAACATTCGTTGTTATTGGTAAAGCAAGACACTACTTCACGCTCAAACACAAATTGGTACATCGTGTATAGGGCCCAGGTCTTATAGAGTATTGTTTGTACTTATAGAGTGGGTACTTATAGAGTATTTTTCTCATTTTTGGCCCAGTGTACCTCAGTATCAGCTTAAATAATTTGATTACATACAAAGTAGAGTCGTGCGAATCGATGGGAACCCAATAATCTGTAATAGGCTTGAAACTTTGGTTTGAAGTCTCATCGTGTTTTGCGTTGTCTATATAACATAGAGAGTAATCTGGAAAACTGTTCAACCTGGTTTGACCCAAATTTTCGAACCGTACAGTACGTAACAGACGAGCCCTAGCATCTCTCTGGTGACATCCCCTGGTATTATAAGCGGCCGTGGGCGGCAGTATGTACTTACCATCACGTGACCCACAAGTTCGTTTCCCTTTCCTGTCCCATAATAAAAATATAAAAGTCAAAAATTGTTATAACATATGCGACAACCTAAAGAAAAAAGTATCATTAGATCAATATGTCAAGGAAAAAGTTTCGACTACTTCTTACGATAGTTATATGGACGATGAAGTATGAAATTACACTGTACAGTTGAAGTACAGATAACAAACTACTTTTTATAACTAATATATAATGGCTGTTTATTATAGCAATATATGACTATACAATGACTTAATTCGCATGAAACTTCACATTTCTGAATCTCGATTCTATAATTTAAAATGAACTTCTAGTACAGCCGTTCTAGAGATTAGCCGAAACAAACAGACGGAAAACCAAAAATTAAATAAAATAAATAAAATGAAATGAGTACATATACATGTATTAAGTAAAGAGCGTTAACGATAATATTACAAACGACAGTTATTATAAATAAATATACTTAACTTTAGAGAACTCACGTTTATTATGAAGGAAATAGATGTTATGAATTGCTCCACTTATAACGTCTAACACAAATAAAAGCTTCACTTATCTTCCGACTCATTGATTATTGAAGTTAAAGTAACTTTTGGTTGCGGAACTTTCTATTGTGAAACTAAGCAGACGTTTATTTCTATATATATATATATATATATATATATATATATATATATATATATATATATATATATATATACACTACAGTAGTCCGTGGTCACAGGTAGACTGAGGTGGCATTCGTCTGTTTATTTATATAATTAATTATATCAAACTACTAATTACTAATTATATAATTTTTCGAGGGTTCGAAACGTCAGGTGTCCAAAATGTATTTTCAATTACCAAAATATACGCGATTAATCCGGTTAAAATAATTTCATTTAAAATGTATAAAAATCTCGAAAATCAAAGAACTTTTTATTGAAAATAAATAATTAAAAAAAATCTCGCTATTTCAGTATATTATTTAACAGCAGTATATTATTCATTTAATTGCAAAAAAATATGAAAGACAAAATTATACGTAAATGAATACACGATATACGATGAATGATGTGGTATATCTGGGAAGTATGTTTAGTAGAGATAGAAGATACCAAATGGATGTGGAAAGGCGTTTTGCTGCCAGTATCAGGGTTAGCGGTGCTCTTGTTGCTTTGATAGGACGGTAAAACGTTAGCATACCTGCAGGTCTTGCAGTTCACAATGCAATACTGATATTGACTTTGTTATACGGCAGCGAAACGTGGGTGTGTTAAAAGAAGAATGAAAGAAAGATGAATACAGTAAAGATGCGATCTCTTCATCGGATATGCGGAGTCAGTTTAGCTGACCGTATATGCAGCGAAGAGATACGCAGAATAACATAATATGTCATAGAAAGAACAAAGAAAAACGGGCGTGAGGAAGGAACGGTAAGAAAGATTTACGAAGCAAAGGTGAGGGGTACGACAGGTCAGGGAAGAACTTGGTTGACCTTCGAAAACACAGTATCGAAGATACTGGAGAAACGTCACTTAAAAAGTATGAAGATCCCCCGAAAGATATGTAAAATGACTGTAGACGAGGCGACAGAGGTAGGTAGGGACCGTAGCGTTTGACACTCTTGTCTTTGACTACCCCGCAAGGGATAACGCGTGAAGCTAAGAAAGAAAAAATATATAATTACGAACTACGTGTAAAAAAAATTAATATTAAACAAATTTAATTAATATTTGGAAGTATTAATATCTAAATATTATTCGACTAACAATAATAATAAAATTTTGCCTAACTCCCGTAAAAGCTAAAAGAAAGCCTTGTCTCTAACGTGTCTCTAGAATTATACAATCGGATTTCACAATCTCCTTAGAAGCCTCGTTCGATGTTTAATACCAATAATCGTAACCGTTTAGTGTGGAACATGGGAGCTATATTATATGTACATAACGTCCTTATAACTCGGAACACGTCCGCTTCCAATAAAAAGCCCAACTGAATCCAATGCGTCTAAATGCTCACATTTAAACATCTTTCGTAGATGCGAGAGATAATTCTTATGTAAAAATATACGTATGAGTTTTATATTTACAGTAAACCTACGTTGAGGCTATCATGGCACAGTGGGATTATGAACATGAATTGTTTTGGGTTCGTTTCTCACTCGAGGTAATGTATTTATTTAGCAAACCTTTTTGAATAAACTTTTTGAAAAATTGTATCAAAAACATTTTCTAAATCTAATTATTAAATAAAATATAATTATAATTAATAAATAGCATTCTCTTTTACCAAACGGTTACTTCTTAATAATCTTTGGGTAGCAGAAATTTATAAAAATCTCTCTACAGATGCTTACAACACAAATACGTTGAAATAAACGAATAAGAATTTCAATACAGCTGGATGTAGATTTCAGGGTTTAGCGTTCATAGCACTTGGACGGTTTCTATGAGGCGTGAGTTCAAATCCCGCCGTATCTGAGTATCAATGATACTGGAGGAAGTTCACTTGAACAACATGAGGTTCCCTCCGGAAGGCATTTATGAGGAGACTGTAGACAAAGCGAGAGAAGTATGCAGGAAGAGATAATGATAAAAATACCCTTTTTTCTCTTTATAGTATAATACTGGCGATGCAATATGTGCTCAACTATGACGCGATTAAAAAAAACAAATAATTCACTTGAAGATTAGGATTCAAGATGATAGTAACTAGAAGTTTGAATCCTAATCTTCAGGTGAATCAAAAGCGAATGTGTTTGAATTATTTAATGCATTTTCAGGAATCTGGTATACACCTTTCACTGAAACACGATTCAAAGGGTTGGTCGATGTTCCGAAACATGCAGATGAACTCGAAAAGGTATTTAGCCTACATGGTATGTTCTGTTAAATAAAATACTAAATATAAATATTTGTTAGAAAGTATTTTCTAATGTCTTCTTTTTATATTTATATAGAATTTTTATATGAAGGACAACTCGTTAATTAACAATGCATAAAAATACAACATAACGGTACTCGAATTGACCTTTTGAAAGCTGGATACCGAAATACTTTACTTCAACATATCATATCTTAAAATTTTGTTTCGTTTGTTACAAGTCGTTAGTGGTTTGCGCATATATCTATATGATTTCGGCTATCTAGAAATTATTACTAAGAAATATCATTTGGTAACATAGAGTTCGATCGAATCCACAACCGATCGCGTTTACAGTGAGAAGCTGTCCCACTGTGCCACGACCGGCCTCAATGAATAAACACTGTTTTTATTATTAGAAAAATGTAAATATTGTTACATATATTTGAGTATTTGATTTAAGTTTATTTAATTTGACGAATTCGCAGGACTCAGCGTCGCGCTTATTTTTACCAGAACGGAGAAACAAAAACAATTTAAATATGACAATATTAATATCCTAAACGGGTTTCGAATTTACAATCCTCGCGTGTATCCGGATGCACACACGATGAGCCATAGTGACCTTATTTTAAAATGATTGTACTTCACAAAAAATGTTGTAACATGTCACATGAATAGATCCAAGTGTCAAAGAATCAACGTAACAAGTTTGTCTAATGATCACACGTCAGCTAATTCATTATGTTAACGAGGCACTGCGGACGGCAGCGTGATGGATTACTGCTATAGCTGCGGGGACAGGAACGGGAAAAAAGTCAAGCCTTATATTATAATGTAATATAATATATGAAAATTTAAGCGTTGAAAATGTAGAGTTAGATTAGGAAGTTTGAGTTTAGTGAAAATTAGTTGCTCTATATCTATTATGGCCTTTATATCTTGTGCTCACGATTTACCGTGAGACCAAATATCGTTGTGAAAGGTTGCATTGGCTGTATGTAAACCCATTGGTTCTTGGAAGCCCAGTGATGCCCAGCCCAATGATTATATATAAACGATTTTAATTTTTTCTTCTGTTAAGACATGTGCAGCGTTAAGTTACGCCATTTAAAACAATTAAGGCAGAAATCGAAGAACGGTCGTAAGGAATGATCGCGTTTCTTTCTACGTTAAGTATTAAAAGATGCTCACTGCTCTAAACAGAGTGTTTAATATATATATTATAATATTTAATTACAAATTACTTTTAATGCTATTATGTAAAAAAATGTATTGGATTTAAAAAGCTGCTTTTCGCCTTATGGTATATTCTACTACTACCGACTACGTAACTTTCTACCCATTCCCACTAAGGTTGCGCTGGCACAATCACTACTTCTACCCATACTTGATTACGCTGAATGCTGTTATCTTGATTTAAAAGAGGAACAAATAAACAAACTTGAACGTCTCCAAAACATCTGCATAAGGTTCATTTATGGACTTCGCAAATATGACCATGTCTCCGAATTTCGCAGAAAGCTCAAGTGGCTCCCAATTCGGCTTCGCCGGAATACCCCGTCCTTTGTCTTCTTTATAATGTTCTCTTCAATCAATCTTCCCCTTCATATCTTAAAGAGCGATTAAAGTTATTATGTGAATCACATAATTTTTCTCTCCGTTCTACCTGTAACATAACTCTTAATATTCCTCGCCATTCTTCTTCATTCTATACAAATTCCTTCACTATAAAATCCGTTCGCTTATGGAATTCCTTACCTCTGAGAGTCAAACAAGCTAAAACATTACAAACTTTTAAAAAAAACCTAAAAGATTTTTATTTAACACAGATATAAATCTATTGCATTTTTTCTCTATTTACCAGAATGTATGTATATATAGATACATGTCTATGTATATGTTTATGCGTGTGTATGTATATGTATTGTATATGTTTTTGTATATGTATATATATATATATATATATATATATATATATATATATATATGTGTTTGTTTGTTTACATATGTATTAATATATTTATATCTATTTACTCTGTACGCCCCTCCCCTTTTCATTCATTCTTTCCTCTACCCAAAGGTTACCTGGAAGAGATCGCTCGTTTAGCGATAAGGTCGCTATTGTACTATTTAAATACAAAGATAGATTATCTATATTTTTTAGTTTAAGTACAATAAAGAGTATTTTATTTTACTTTTACTATTATATCATAAGACAATTACATAAGATATAAGAACAAGTAGGTACTTAATTTTTTTTTAATTATCTAACTACAAGTTATTTTCAGTCTAAACAGATTTCTGCCAAGCCACACAATATAATCAAGACGTACGGTGGACTACATCTGAGACATGTTGAAATACATCTTGGTGTTTACCTCCGGTTACAGCATTAATTAGGATCAAGTATAACGTGATAATGCCTATTAATATCCCTTCCTGGACGGATTAATGGAGTAGTAAATTTTGTTTGTTATGGTTTTCAAATATATGCATAGTTTTACCGATACTGACTACGTTTAAAATATGAAGACAAAATATAAACATGTGTGTATGTAGAAATCCATTCAAGAACTGGTTCCCTCAACGTTCAAATCAAAAAATCCTATTAAAAATGAAGTAAAGTACTTTAAATGTTTATCCGACAGTTAAGACTCCAACTATATTTGTATGTTTTTCATTAAATTCGGATGTGAAATTTACCTTATTAGAATAGGCCATTTTCCACTCTTTGTTACTTAACATAAAAAGACTAGTATTTATTGTTTAAAATTATCCTATTACCGGCTTTTATTCTAAAATAAACAGATAATATACTCCAAAAAATAGTAGCATTATTTTTTTTTGTCTTTTTTTCCTATACCTATATATTGATATTATTCCTTAGTTTTTTCCTTCTTAGTTAAATGTTAAAACTACATCTACCTAATCGATTATTCTGTCTAAGTTAGATAGGAAGCGCTTGCAAGTTGCATTATAGGCGCATGACTGCGCTAGTAACCTAACCTATGCCGTTAACCTATCATTACATACGACCCACCCTCATAATTTGCCATGAACTCAATATCATCTTGTCTATTTAACAGTAGAATCGTGTAGACTGGCCCCATTTCTTGTTCTTTCTCCTATTTGAAATTTTCATAACTTATTTACTTGTTTATATCTACTGAAAGAGTTAGCTTTATGTAAGGTTTGTTTTAACATATGTTAAGTAAATATAGCAAAGGACCTAATAAAAACGATAAACTCCAATATTATTAGATTAAATGTAATAACAATTAATATATACTATTAACATTTTACAAGGAGTATAAACAAGGTCTGAAGACGTCTATTGCGATCGGCTGCACGAGCAAAAGTGAGATCTGAAGCATTTTTCCCCGCGTCACCATAAAAATGCTTCTACCCTCATAAGCTCACGATGTTAAGCCAACACATATCTTTTTAAGAATCTGGTATTTGAATATTAACATAACTTTACTCAAAAAATAAAAATTTTCGTGAAAATAAAATTGTAATATACAAATTTTTAAATTAACGTAATATTAAAAATACCCTCAATATTAACATTAATTACCTATGCTGTGACAAGACTCCTGTTTACCACTTTTTGTATCATAGATATCATTTCTCATATTATTGAATATGTATTTTGAAAATTATAAATCAATTTTATATGAATATATAATACAATAGTAAGCAGATTTTGAAGATTTGCTAAAGAATTTTTTTTGTCAAAAGGCACTTTCTGCTTTTAATTAAAGCAACCACTCCGCCTACTTAGGTACAAATCCGTCATCTATTTATTTTCTATTTCACGCTTATTTCTGCCATTAAAGAGTAGACAGAGATAGCCTGGTGTCTGTTCTCTTACCACTCATCAAAACATTGCATCTCAAATATCGAGGTTAAACGTCTTGCACTAATATGGTAATTGAATATGATTCTTGAGAAACGGAGTGTTTTGACGCTAGGTAGTCACTGACTAAACGGCTATACTTGATAAAGCGTGAAACTGTTTCTTTTTTAGCACTTGCAACTAAAAACAATGCAAATATTTCCAATTCTCCGAGTGGGATCTAAACACACAACCATCAGATACTATAGATAGCTATCCCACTGCCCCACAACGCCACAAAGTATAAAATAGGTTACAATTACAAAAACTAGAACATACTTACGACCAAAACATACATAAATCGTAATCGTAAATAAGCCTTAAATCTAGTAATTCATATAAAACGTTAATTTTTAGAACAAAAACAAAATGGATTCAACTTAAAACACAAAAGTAATTTACATGTAAATTTAGTGTGACATAATTTTTGAATTATTCAATTTTCTTTAAGTTATAGTCGCGGCGGGGCTGGCTTAAGCGCTGCAATTACTTTACCTTAATGTCCTTATTAAATTAGACCTTTAAAGAGCCTTGATAGTAGACAAAAAAAAACTTTGTTTAATACAATTATAACAAATTTTATAAACTATATTCTTTCTTGTTATTTCCATTTAAAAAATAAAATATTATTAAAATAAAATACTATTTATTAGAAAATTGTTTACTAGAAAACAGGATTTAAGAATATTGTTTGTTTCGAGTTCAAAAAATGAATATGTAATTGGTGATTGGTTGTTAAAATTTATTTTTATTTCTCCGCTCTAGTAAGACAAACCACGGCGTTGAGTTCGCCATTCGGCATAAAATTTCTCGTTTTCTGATGGAAAGCAGTCAACGGAGTGTCTTGACACTTGTCTCTGACTACCTTGCTATGCTAGATAAAGAATGCAGAAAAAACTCAATAAAAAAAGCGTCGAAACAAGCTCAGCAGTTTCAGATTTCACTTTAAAAAATTACACACTTCAGAGGCAAATAAAAGGCCAATAAAATTTTATCATACATTTATTACCATTACGTTTCTAACTTAACATTATCAGTACTACTGTGCTGGGTTGAATGTTCCAAAAACGCTTTCTTCTCATGAAACGAGCGTTCACACTTTTCACACTTGTGTGCCCTGACACCAGTATGCACACTTCTATGACGTCTTAACTGATAAGAATTCGGAAAACATTTAGAACAATCTAGACATTTGTGAGGCATTATCCCTGTATGGTTTCTCATATGTAGATTCAATTGCCCCTTAGCCTTATATTTAGAGCCACATATATCACAACTAAAAGGCCGCTCTCCAGTATGCCAAAACATATGCTTTTTCAAAACCTTTTCTGATACGAACTTCTTGGAACAGACTTCGCAAACAAACGGTTTGTCTTTGGCAATATTCCGCAAATGAAGGTCTAATTTGCTTTGGCTCTTGTATGTTTTGTTGCAATGCTCACATTTTACTGGATGTATTGGACTATGAACGTTTTCTATGTGATCCTGAATGACAACAATGTTTTTGAAGTTAGCTTCTTTTAAAATATACTAAGGATAGAATATAAATTTTAGAAAAAAGTAAGATTTTTTATAGAACTAATTAAAATTCTCTAATTATCATCTTTCTTTTTTCCCCTACATAAAGCAGACAAACATAATTTAGTGATAAATGTTTAACTTTTTCCACTTTCCGTCCAATTTAAAGACCGCGTCTATCCAGATCGCCAAAATAATATATGAATTATAATTATTCCTATAAGCAGAGACGGGCATAACCAAATATCAATTACAGTGTGAAGTAACGAAACTTAACGCCGCAGTCTACCTTAACAAATAGGAAAAATTAATTCAAAATTTAAATATTACAAGTACATCACGAAAATCTATACATACCCCAATAATAAACATTAATCTTATTACTTACTCATAATAAAAAAATACATACATTTTAATATATCAAATAACAACCTAAATGTTGTATGAAACAATACATAAGCCTCTAAAAGGGGATCCCTGATTGCCGAAACCGTTCGTGAAAGGTCGCTCTACTGAAATAAGTGATATCTTACAAAGGCACAAAGTGAATACACTGATTTTGACATCGGTTTCAAATCTTCAAAGTTACTATCATAGTAGTATAAAATGTACGTGTAATATTTTATTGGGAGATAATATATCATATCTATATATTAATAAGAACATGCAAAAAGTACGAATGAGATCAAATAAAAAGAGAAAATATAAAACCTAAGTAAATAAACGGCCATCGTGACGCATTGAAATACCATTTGACACTATAGTGACTTCTACCTCTGGTAAGATAAAGTACGGCGTTAAGTACCGCCACTTGACACACTTGACTCCAATATCTCCATTTTAGGTCAAATAAAGACTAAACAGTGTCCAGATTAGGTTACAATAGTCAGAGTACATAGTAATGCATAAGTAATTTGAAATAACAAGAATTTTTTTAGCTTCATGCTTTTATCCCGTACGCTTTCCACTAAATTCGAGATATTGCGTGTCGAGTGGCGGAACTCAACGCTACGCTTTGTCTTGCCAAAGTGAGGAAAGGATAATAATTTAAATATAATCATTTCCCCGAGTTAAAATCGAACCTAAAATCGATCGAATTTACAGTCAAACGCGGTAACACTGCGCCACAACCTCTAATAAGATAGTCGATATTATATATTAAATAAATGAATTTAAGTAATCAACAACTAGGACAAATAATATCAAAGTATTACTGCTGAAAATATAATATATTATTGGTACGAAATTTCTACAAAAATCGAGTTTGTTTTGTTAGTACACTATTTTATTATTATTCAGTTTACATTGATATAATAAATAGAAAAATCTGTTTAATTTAAGCTTTTTTAAAAAATATATTGATTAATTCTCATTGAACAATAAAATGGGAATACAGAAACCAATGTCATTATGCGCAATTTAACGTGCCTGAATACGATAGGCACTGGATTGTACCGCTTAATATAAAATATAATAGTTTCCCTAAGTAGTTGGGAAATTTCATATCATTATTGTTTTAAACATAAGAACACACAAATTATTTAAATAAAAAAATAACAACAATTTGGTTTAGAAACCCAACCATTTCGAATAAAAGTAAGAATATATATTCCTATTTTTTTTTATAAAAGCTCTGAAATATTACATTAAGTATAACAAAAACATAGTACAATTCAAGGATGCTCACCTTCAGTCCCCACATTCTCTTGAATCCCTTCCCGCATGTTTCGCAAACAAACTGCCTCGTATCCGTATGGTGAATTAAATGTGATTTAATTTCATGCCTGAATACGAATCTGAAAATTTTCATGGTTTAAAAGTGATTTCGCCTAAAGTTCACCTGTTACCGACTTAAATTGGGTCATGACCTTATAGAATTATTCAGGTACCAAATTCTACTGAAATTCGTCTTCACAAATCTGTACGTATAAAACATTTTGTAGAGGGTGTCTTTACATTTGTCAATGTGAAATCGGTCTAAGGGCCAATGTACTGATACATTCATATGAAATCAATTGTCCGAGACTTAATTAATGCATATTTTAAAGTAATTAGAATGGGTACACAAAAACTGGTATATCCTGTAGAAGGTCTGGAAGATTTTTTTAGTTAAATCGATTAGTCCTTTTGTATATAGATAAAATATAATATTTGGGCGAGTGATTAGACATTTCAAGTGCTGGTAACATTAACTATGTCACTTTGAACTTTTTAATTAAAATAAACTGAATTTTTGTTAGTAACAAATGTAGTTTGTCCCTCCTCATTCATTTGTACATTGTAGACGACAAAAGACTGACTTTTATGGGAGAGACAAACGGCTTTGTTTTTATAAGCATTTTAAAGGTTAACATTTTCATATTAAATAAAGGTAAATTAAAAGTTAAATTATTTTACGTAGTAATATTTGAGCCCGCGTTCAAATGTTAACGTGGCACAGTGGTACAGTGTCTGACTGTAAACAGGATTGGTTGAGGGTGCGATCTCTGTTCTGGGCAATTTTAGTTATTATTTTTCCCGTTTTGGGTAGACCAAATACGGCGTTGACATTCACCACATAACACACAATGTCTCATTAATTCCCGATTTTGTACTAAATGTAGA
Source organism: Dryadula phaetusa (assembly GCA_032432895.1). Lineage (NCBI taxonomy): Eukaryota > Metazoa > Arthropoda > Insecta > Lepidoptera > Nymphalidae > Dryadula > Dryadula phaetusa. The sequence continues at coordinate 9,965,150 of JAOYRS010000007.1, read as the reverse complement.
AAATAGTGAAAAGGAGAAAATTTCATGACACTAGATTCTCTCCAACTACTACTAAAGCTTAAAAATTAGCAATTTGGCTACTTACCAAAATTTTTAAAATATTTATATGAATATGCTATTAAGGCCTCATATGCGTGTATACACGTATATCAAATCATAGTTCACGATTGGATTTGTTAAAAGCAAGACTGGTGTGAACAAAAGTTAAATTATAATAGTTAACTTTAGTTTCAAATGGAGTTTGATGGTGGTATTTTTGTTTGTTTTCTAATTTACATTTTAGTATGAGTTCGTGTAATAATAATTTTAAAGTCAACTTTCTGAGTTAAACTTAACATTAGCTATCGATTTTAACAGTAAATGGATAATTGGTTGTGAGTTCGATAATCACTAAGATAAAATATTATTCTTATATTATTTTCAGTTTTCCTATACTAATAAGCGTGACGTTGAAATTTTTCTCTCAACCTCTGAATGTCGTACGAAAAATGGAGAAAGGAGTGTATCGACACTAGGCTCTCCTTGACTCTGCTATACAGACAAAAGCGTAAAGCCTCTTTTCCAGATCCAGCAACAACATTACACAACTTGAATAATTATATATATATATATATATATATATATATATATATATATATATATATATATATATATATATATATATATATATATATATATATATATTAATGCAAAGATTTATAAAAAAATATTGGAAATAAAATCAACAATATTCTGAACTCTTCTTGACGTAAATTATTTATTTACTTATTTCCCTAATATATTTCCAGTGATAGATCATCTAGATTCAAGTAGTACGTCATAAAAACGTTCCATTTCATTTTAAACCTTTTTCTTTCCACTTTAGTTTCAAAATTGAATGTCTTTGTAAATATATATTTTTAACCTGTCAAATTCAGGGAAACAACCTGTTATGCCTTAGTAAATGATAAGCCACGAATACGCTTCTCAATTATAAAAGGCCGGCAAAAATAAAGAGAATTTTTATGTTTATTAACCATTTTCAAAGTCACAAAAATTAAAGTACTTGTACAAGTGTACTATATTGCTTGCTTATTATAGGTGCGAATTCCGCTACCTTATATTTTTTAAAATAATTTAAGTTATTTTATTTTTAATTGAAGTATATACATTTTAAATGTATTAAAAATACAACAACATTTTCATTCTCTTCCAGAACTTCAATTGTTAAATATTTGCTGTGCTTTTGCCAAATATTTTTTTTCAGGTCGAAAATATATAGTTCTGTGTTACAAAGGAACAAGACAGACGGCCGACGGGACAACTAAGACAACAAAATAATTTCGTAATTTTATTATGAAGGTTGGGAAAATTATGAAAAATTAGTATAAAATGGGTTATAACGCTGTTATACGATCGTATATTCATCTTTTGTTATATGCGCCTGTTGTTTGAAATTAGTCAGGTAATGGGTCGGTAATTGAATTGGTTTTCTTAGGCTTTGGCTAACACAACATTCTAGCGAGAATCGCAAGTAAATAGAAGTTTCATTTTTTAACTTCACACTTTTATCCTGCAAAGTAGGGAAGACCGAAAGTACCATGCGTCATGACACTCTCCTCTATAAAATAAAATAGAAATTAAGATTATTTTAGTGTATTATGTTAAACTATATATGCATATGGATCAAATGGTATAAATTAATAAAAAGTTACTATTATTATTATTAGAAGTTGGTGTAGACCCTGTTGGTTCATTTGCTATGCGGATGATACTCTTGTCACAGCCCGGGGATCGACTTATCAGGAGGTGGCACGCGTGGCCGTGGCCGGCATCCAACTAGTCGTTGACCGCATTAAAGCGCTGGGTCTGAGGGTCTACATGCCCAAGACTGAGGCCCTCTTTTTCCATGGCCCACGCAAGGGTCCCCCCAAGGAGCTACTCTGGACATCCAGGGTCAGGAGGTGGAGGTACAAGCTCAGATGAAATATCTGGGTCTTATCCTGGATGGCCGATGGTCGTTTACGCACTTCGTACAGCTTGCGAGGCTTATGAGCTCCGCCGGGGCCCTCGGCAGGTTACTGACGAATGTCGGAGGGCCAGATTCTCCATGCCGACGGCTTTATGTCGGTGTGTTGAGATCCATGGCGCTATACATCTGATGCTCTCACATCTCGGAATAGGGCCCAATTGCGAAAAGCGTAGAGGGTCATAGCGGTGAGGGCAATACGGGGATACCAGACGGTGTCTTGGACGGCAGCTACTCTCTTGGCGGGCGATCCGCCTTGGGAATTGCAGGCGGAAGTGTTCGCCAGAGTTCACTCATTCCGTGCAAGTAAAAAGTCGCGACGTGAACGGCCATCGGAGGAGAGTATCGTGCGGATCAGGAGAAGAGCGGATGGAGCCCTGATCCGACGATGGAAGGAGGACCTGAGGTCTCTGGGGGCATGCTTGGCAACGGTGGAGGCGGTAAGGCCCCACCTAGATCGCTGGGTTAATAGAAGTTTTGGGGTCCTGACGTTCAGGTTGGTGCAGGTACTGACGGGCCACGCTTGCTTCGCAAATACTTGCACCGAATTGCACGTCGGGAGGAGTGGTCGGTGTGCCACGAGTGTAATGCGCCTGTCGATTCGGCGCATCACACTCTGGCCGAATGCCCCGCATGGACCCCGCAACGCCATGCCTTGATGGCTGTAGAGATCTCTCACTACCCAGTGTGGTAAAGGCTTTGCTGGATAGTGAGATGAACTGGTCTGCAATGGTCTCCTTTTGCGAATCAGTTATCGCTTTGAAGGAGGCGGCGGAGCGGGTGCGTGAGTATAGCGCAAATGCAGGTCCACTCCGAAGCCGCAGGCCAGGAGGTAGAAGAAGACAGTATACGCATTTTCAACTCCCCCTACAGGAAGTAGAGGAAATATTATGGGAGGATCATGGTAATCCTCCTGTAAGGCAAATTCACCTTGAAGGCGAAGGTGGCCCACAACGAGTGGGCCGAACACCGAGCCGTCGCAGTAAAAAGACCCTGTTGGTTTAGTGTAAGATAAGTTTAAGTATTTCTTGAGCTTAAGATTTTACTTAATATACATAATATACACTCGTATTTATTAAAAAAATATTTTATTATTCTTGTTAATATCCAAATTTCGATCAAAGTTCGTTATTTTCTATTCTTTTCAGTTTCACGCTATATTCACCATAGCAGACTATTCGGAGAGATAACCTAGTGTCAAGACACTCAGTTAAGTACTTAACAGATTGCTTATTGAATGGCTTACTTAATGCCACGTGCTGTCTTACCAGAGCCAAGAAACGAAAATTAATTTCAATTATAATCTGTCCTCCGAGTGAGAATTGAACCAACAACCAACCCCATTTACAGTGAGACGCTATCTTGCTACGCCACAATGGCCTCTCATTATTTTCATGTTTAAAATATTAAAAATATTATGTAAAAAACAAATATTTCGACGTTATTCTGTCATACATTGCTTTGAAAGCAATCTCTTTAAAGCGAATCCCGGGAGGTTGCGCGGTATTCAAATGCTGTTCCCAGTATTTAGATATGCTGGGTTAATATTAGAATAGACGACTGTCTTGAGGATGTATACTATTTAAGTTTTGCATATCTAAAGTGAATGTTTGGATGGATCATACAAACATATACAAATGTAAGAGTTGTAAGGTTCAAACAGCGACACAAACAGCTGTAAAAATATAAATTATTTCCTGAAATAATACTGTCTTCTCTTTTGGTCAACACAATGAATTATTTATTTAAATTTTATTAACTAAAAACAAGCTTCAAAGTAACACATATTTACACGGGACGATATGGATCGTGGAATTTAAGGGGAAAAATCTTGATATGAAATGCAGATTTGACTTATATATAATTTAGTTACACGCTCTATACCCGTTTTGTATTGTGAGAAAATCAATTACAGATATTCGCCTCATGTGGGAGAGTTATATAGTACTCTTGGCCAGCATAGGCCTTCAGTCTACCCACTAAAACCTCAAGATGCTCCTCCTGAATTGCCACAACCAGAGCCGTAATACGAGGCCCTACGGAGTGTCTTGACACTAGATTCTTTTTGATGACCCTGATATCAACAATGAACAACAGAAAAGGACACGTAAAGCCGTACAAGGCTTGCAGGTCGTACGAAATAAATGGCCTCCTTTCATGCCTTGGTCTTTTGACTGGCTGACAGCAATCAACAGTATGACCAGAGATAATTTTTCCTCTTTCTACCCAAATTCGAGCTAGTACCTTTGAGTGGCAAAACAGAGCAGAGAAATGTGAGTAATAATTACAAAAATAACAATTAATTCGATTAGAAATCGGCCATAACTAATCGCGTTTGCACTCAGACTTCAATAGTTTTATATTTACTACTATTCTCTATAGAATTTAGATATTTTTTTAACTTCACAGAAAACACCTAGTATCAAGACACTCTGTAGTCCGCTTTCCGTCAAATTCGAGACATTGTGTGTTGAGTGGCGGAAGTCAACGCTGTGATTTGTCTTACCAGAGCGAGAGATCATCACGCTATAAGATCATCAATAAGAACTATATTTCTTTTTTTATCGATTTTAGATATAATTATATTAATTTTAAACTAATAAAAAAAACTTACCTCCTCCCACAAAGATCGCATATAAACAAACTACTGTCATTATGAAGACGTTCATGTCGTTTCCACGTTTTGAATTTCTTAAAACTTTTGTTGCAAACTGAACAAAGTCCGCCCGCTTTTTGTAAATGTACCGATCTGAAATGAAACTGTAGGGAAAGGAGAGACGCCTTCTTTCTATCGCAAATATGACAAAATAATTTCTTATTGGAGCAATGTTCGAACCTGGAAATATAGAAATATCTATATCTATGGAAATAATGATAAAATATACCTATTGTGTTGTAAGGAGTGTTTCAAATTAACGATGGCCGAAGCAAAACAGACAAACAAATCAAAATGTATTATAGACAAGCGTTCGTAATTATTTGTGCCATTTACGTGACGAATATTGGAATATATGATTATTTTATTGAAATAAATATAAGGCACTTAGTCAAATACGCGTAAATAAAAAAATATATATTGGAACGCGTTTTATAACATGCAATGAATGAGTTTCCAAGTGTACTGCGAAAGGTGATAAAAAAAAGTAAAAAATATGGCGAACTATATAGAAAAGATATAAACAGTAATAGCTATTCAAGCCTCTTTATTCATTTTAGTATTTACCTGTGCGACGTCATATCAGCAAAATCTCTGCCAGTGTATGAACAATTTTGACATTTTAAATCATTATTAGAGCAATGTTCATTCAAATGTCCGTTTAAATCACAGCAATTTGTTATATCGCACAATCCTAAAACATATTGCATTAATATTAAATATTTGGAAATATGGTGCAGTGTCTGATTGCAAACGTGATCGATCGGTGCAGTGTCTAACTGAAAACGTGATCGGTTGTGTTTCAATTCCCACGCGAGGGAATGATTATATTTAAATTATATTTACTTCCTCGCTCTGCAAAGATTAAGTGCGGCCTTGAGTTTATACATTCAACACACTAACTCTTATTCGGCGGCAAGCGAAGTACGGAGTGTCTTGACACTACTTCTGTATACCCTGCTATGCGGGATAAAAGCTTGAAGGTAAAATACGTGCTTATGTAGCTCCTTTCTTTTGATATCTACATTCTAGTAGATATATTAAATGTTTCGTATACAATTTTTATGTACAATGGCGATGATAACCTAGTTTAATACAAATTATTCTTTGCTTTCCACTGATTTTTAAAATTGTTTGTTAAGTGGCAAAGCTTAACACCGTGCTTTGCCCTAATAAAGCCATCAACGTCATTATAATTACTTTACATATCAAACGAAACATATTATAACTATACACTCGCATTAATATAGGTGATGAAAGGGATGCTCAAAAAAGTGTAACGTCTCGATATATCGAGTCTTAACCGTATCGATATCACATGTGCCGATACGCGATATTTACCAATCAACAGACCGACAGACCGAATTGTTTTCTCGCTTCTTTTACCGATTTATTAACAAATCTATTCAATATATTTCTTAAATACTTAATGTGCGTACAGTATTCGATTTTATATATTTCAATGTATTTAAAATAATTGAAATCGCTTCAAGTAATACGATATTTAAAAATTTTAAAAATGTTGCTGATTATCGTCAAATCACTGGCGTTTTTGCTATTATAACTAATTATTATTTTTCATTTATCATTCAATAACAATATTATTTATATAAAAAAAGGTTATAATGAAACAACAAGGTACAAAATATAACTTCAAAATTAATAAGTAACATTGTCATAAGAAGTCATTTATAAAAAAAACAGCTTTATTCCGCATAGCACGGTAGTCAGAGACAACCAAGTGTCGATACACTCTGTTGACTGACACCAAAACCGAGAGCGTGAGCGTCTTTTAATAAAACAGAGAAATAAATATAAAATTGAATTATTATCATTCCCCGAGTGGAAATCGAACCTACATCCAATCCCCCATTTAATATATTGCATAGTGCTATATTTATATACTATAAGTACATATGTAGTAGAATTTCTAAAAGTAGAACATCAAGGGAAATGATAAAAAAATAGAGTTAAAAAACTATTCAATATAAAGAGGTTGAGTTCATTCTTACAAATTTTGGTTAAGAGAGGTCAAATTAATAAAATTGTTTCTACGAAATAATTCTTTGTTTACATAGACATAAAATCAAAATAAAAAAATATATATTTAAATAAGCTATTTACAAGCACTTTCAAATCGTCAATCAACAGTCAGTATTGCCTGTCGTAAAGGGAGCTACCACCGGCTCGCAAGGCAGTTCTGCTGAGAGGAACCGAGAAGAATCCACCCAACAGTTTCAACATCATTTCGTCAAATTCTTAAAGTCGTTTACCTTTTTTGTTTCCAACTATACGGGTAAGGAGTTACAAATTATCGAGTTGTATAAATAATAAAATAAAACATTACTATGTTCTAGATAGTTGAATTATTATTTAGATGTTCAATTATTATTTTGAGTTATGTAGGGAAAATATGTACGAAAATGGTTTGCAGGGATATGTTGATCGTATCAACTAATAAAGGTGATAAATTGTGATTTCGAGAAACAGAGATTTTAGTGTGTAAAGGAAAAGGAACAGAACAGCTTTTCGAGAATTAGAGGATTTTTAACATACCAAGTTCGACTTGATGAGATTCTAAGATCTTTGTCTTTAGCGTTTTTTAAACATTTTAAATGAAACTATTTTAACCGGATTAATCTCGTATATTTTGGTATTTGAAAATACATTTTGGACACCTGACGCGTCAAACACTTAACATTCATTTAAAATTAATGAGATTCAACTATTTATAGTATTGTAATAGACATTCCTGCTATAAATTTTATACTTAAAAATAAAAAAGAACAACAAACATTTTGCAAACTACAAATATGTCCTACTCACCACAATTAAAAGCTGACAGTGATAATCTTTCATTACTTTCAAATGTTTTTGCTGTGACTTTCGCAATATGAGTTTTTTTTAATTTTTGTTTACAACATTTTTTTTTCATGTGCTTGAATAGTATAGTTTGCTTACCTAAAAAACAAATGACATGTAAGGAAACAAGCGCCATATTTGATGTGGCTCTGTAGAAAAGGATACAATATTAGGAAAGTAATTAAAAATACAATGAAAATTTAGCTGAAGTGTTACTAGTGTGTCATGAGTATGCAAGAAATAAAGATTTTAAACAGTAGACCAATAACCAATTTTTTAAAACATATTTATGTATACTATAATACTTGTGACATTTTAAACAGTTTCAATTAAAAGTAAAAATTTAAGTTAATTCAGATATCAACCATCTTACAGGATTTACTTTGAATATGATGATGCAGTGAATAAATCATTATTTGATTAATTTAACTATTTTTTTTCGTACGAAAGTTTTATACTTATAAAAACCTTATAAATAAATTCTCCATACATAAAAATTAATACCATTAATATACTTACTATACTTTTTATTGCATTTGTGACACTCAAAAGCTTTTATTTTAATTTTCTTATCAATTTCTAACTTTTTTTCATCACTTCCTGCTTTTTCATAATACAGCGGTTCAAGTAAATTATCTTTATAATCCAATAAATCTGTTGATAATTCATATTTCAATTCTTCTTCCTTTATTTCTACTTTAGGTGTAGTATTTATTAATTCAGAGGTCTAAAATATTTTTAAAATAACATTTTTTATATAAAATAATTTTAATAAAAAATGAGTATTTATTAAATAAATAACTTACATAAGTATTATTAAAAGATTTCCAAAATTCTTCTGATTGAAGACACTTAGTTTTAAACTTTGCATATTCTTGAACGGTTTCTGTACACTTATAACATAATATCTTTGGTGAATTTTGTACTTTTATCTACGGAGAAACATCATTTTTAAAGTGCATTGTAAATTTAATAAGTAATTTGTATAATGAGTCAAATATTCTATTTTAAAATATATTTATTAATTTGAATTCTTTTTTTCAACTATGGAATGACTTATAAAACATGAATAATATAGCAAATTAAAAAATATACTACATTAAAATATGTTTAGCTTACACTAAAACCAAAACAAAATTCAAACAGTTCTAGAATGTTTTTGTTTTCATCAAGATTGATTCTTCCAACATAACTTTTATCTAGACAAACGCGACAAGGATCACTGTTTACTGAAGAACTTTCTTTACAATTCATAGACATTTTACAGAAAATATCTGAACAAAACACTATTAATGAAAGAAATAAAAATAAACAAATTTATGTTATGGTGAAATGTCATTTTGAAATTGTTGTAGCTGTCAGTTGTCAAAACTAAATAATTGCCATATAAAAAATACGTTAATAATAAATTATTCAATTATTAAATTATATCATTTTTAATTATCTGTTGCTCACTGGCCATTTTCTTAATCTAATAATAAAATATAAATAATAAATATTGTTGCAACATAGCAAGCTATTACTTAGTAATAGAAATGAGTATTATTTGGTAATAAGATTTCATAAAATTATGTTAAATGACAATTATCTGATCAAAAATGGATTGTCAATTTAATATAATAATATCATATATTAAAAATAATGAAAATTATTTCTTTTATAAAATAACTTTAACTTGTTAAGAATTGGCTTTTACGTACCTAAGGTTGTACCTATATTTTAAATAAAACTATTTTAAACGGGTTAATCACTTATATTTTGGTATACAAAAATATAATTTTGGAAACTTAACGTTTTGAACACTTTTTAGCAGTCCGTGGTCACATGTCGACTACACAAGCTTTTCTTATAGTGTTTTGTGTTCTATAAATCATGCGCTTTTATTTGATATCCATATTTAGTAGTTTGTGTTAGTTTGTGCGGCGACTATTACTGATTAATAATGAAATTGTTAGTTTATAATTTCATTATTATCAGAACTAAATTCATACTCAGAATTTCAATTCGATTGGAAACCGGTCAAAGTGGCCCAAATTAAGCTTGCAAGATTGCATACGCACTAACTACCATGACTACCACCACCACCTCAAATGACGTAATTTTTTTTTTTAATTTTTAGCTTCACGCTACACCCCTGGCGGGGTAGTCAGAGAGTACGGAGCGCCAAACGCTACGGTCCCTGCATACCTCTTTCGCCTCGTCCACAGTTATTATCCTCTTCATGCATGCCCTTCGGTGGGTCCTCATACTTTATACGTGACCTTCCTCCAGTATCTTCGATACTGTGTTTTCGAAGGTCAACCGAGGTCTCCCTCGACCTCTCGTACCCCTCACCTTGGCTTCATAAATCTTTCTTACCATTCTTTCATCGCTCATTCTTTCAACGTGCCCAAACCACCTGAGCACGTTCTTCTTCATTCTTACTGTGATATTCACGCTTACGCCTGCCATTCTGCGTAACTCCTCGCTGCATATACGGTCAGCTAAGCTGACTCCGCTTATCCGACAAAGAGATCTCATCTCTACTGCATTCATCTTTCTTTCATTCTTCTTTTGACACACCCACGTTTCGCTGCCGTATAACAACGTCGGTATCAGTACTGCATTGTGAACGGCAACACGTGCAGGTACGCTGACGTTTTGCAGTCGCATCAATGCAGCAAGAGCACCGTTAACCCTGTTACCGGCAGCAATACACCTCTCCACATCCATTTCGTATCTTCTATCTCTACTAAACATACTTCCCAGATATGTCACTTCATTCACTTTTTCTAATATTTTTCTATCTACCATAATCTTGCATTCCGTTCTTTCTTCGTCTCTTACAAATAAAAGAATCTTATTTTTACTCGCATTCAGGTTTAGACCATTACTTTCACACCCTTCTTTCAGAGTGGTGACTAATGCCTGTAACTCGCATTCTGATGATGCAATTAGCACTGCATCATCTGCGTAAAACAAACAGTTTACTGTCAAATCACCTACTTTCACTCTTATGCCACTATCTTTCTCTCCTTGGAGAAAACTATCCAAATACAAATTGAACAGCCAAGCTGACATGGCGCAGCCCTGTTTGACACCCGATTGAACATCATACTGAGGCGACATGCCAGCTCCTACTCGTACACAGGCTGAGTGATCTCGATAAAGAGATTTTACAGCCTGCAACAAGGGTCCGCTCACATTGTACCGGGGCAGTATCTCCCATAGCTTCTTTCTTACAACCCTGTCAAATGCTTTTTCTAAATCCACAAGAGCACAGAAAACTTTCTGGTTTACAGCCAAAAACTTTTCCGTGATCATGCGGAGAAGAGAGAAGCGAAGAGAAGAGACCTGATCCATGCACCCTCTTCCAGGTCTAAATCCTCCTTGGGCCTACCATAAAAGCCTTTCGGATCTCTCTTGCATTCTTCTCGCTAGAATTATAGCATAAATTTTACTGCCCAAGCTAATCAAACTGATAGCCCTATAGCTCGCAAAGTCTATCTGTGAACCTTTGCCTTTATACAAAGACACGATGACTGCGCCTTGCCAATCATCCGAAACTTCTCCCTTTTTCCAGCATAAATTACATAGAAAAAAGAACAGGTCCAAGATGCGCGGCCCACCATATATTTTTGATCATCTCTGCAGTAACTCCATCTGCTCCCGCTGCCTTACCACATTTCAGACTTCGTATGGCATTCTCTACTTTTTTTATACCGATTTCGCCATCTGCTACATCAAGACTCAGTATATTGCTGTCGCTCGAGACAGAGGCGTCATCACATTCATACATCTTCTTATAGAATTCCGCCCATCATTGCAAAACGTGTGTTCTTTCCGTAAGTATTTCACCGTCCTCGGAAAGCACCCCATTCATTTTACAGGTTGGCGAACAACGCCGAGAATCATTAACTTCTCGCCAGAAAAGCTTCATGTTTTCCCGGAAATTGTTTGTCAATCTGTCATCTCTTTCCGGCTATCACTTTTCACGCTTCATCTTTATTAGTACTTTCGTTAGGTGTTTTTGCAACTTATATTCTTTCTTCTTAATCTCTCTCATACTTTTATTCTTACTCGAGGCTTTATAGTCCTGCCATGCTTTCTTCTTTCTTTCTACTACCTCTTTCACTTCATCATCCCACCATTCATCGCGCTTTTTACTAAAGCCTCTTTTCCCAATGCCACATACCTCAGTTGCAGCTTCAATCATACAATTCCTAAGATTTTGCCAGCATACTTCAACACTTTCAGTACCTATTTCGCAGCTGTCTAGCTTCTTGGAAACCCTTTCTTCATATTCTTCTCTAGTCGGTGGAACTTGAAGCTTCCAGCTTCTTATGCGATTATTCGCCTCTAAGTTTGGACACCTCGTGCGGCTGCGCCAACCGGCAAACAGACCCCTTATTCTAGCAACTACTAGATAATGATCTGTTTCCAAGTCGGCACCCGTAAACACACGCGTGTCCACAACTTGGTTACGAATACGCTGATCCACTAGGATCTATCATGCTTTTCTCTTCCATCCGTTCCCACGTGTACACGTGAATTTGTTTTTGGTCAAACATAGTGTTTGCCACAAACAAATCCTTACATAATTCGAATATGATTATGATCATTGATGATGATCATTTGAAAAATTCTATTCCAGAATATAATCAAAAAAAAATTTTCTGAAGTTGTTGTTTTAGGGAGGATGTACTTTTGGATGAGTGTTCAAAAGTTGTTTTTTACTTATCAAAATTATCGAGAGTTGCGACTGACGGTGCTCCTTCGATGATTGGTGTCAATTCCGGGCTAGTTACTTTGCTGAAAAAGCATCTGCAAGAAAAAAACGTAAACGCTAAAGATCTCACGCAGTTTCACTGGATTGTACACCAAGAAGCCTTCTGTTCTAAAAAAAATTGAATTTCAAAATGTCATGAAAGTGGTAGTTACAATCGTAAATTTCATAAAATCACGAGGACTTCAAATAATTCCTTGATTACATCGAAAGCGAATACGGAGATTTACTGTATTATATGTCTGGTCCTGTGGCTGGAAGTGAGGTAGTTAAGTTGTGGATTGACACTGGAACGATTTCTAAATTTAATAAAAGAAATTGGAATACTTCTGCCGGAAAAGCAAAGGGATGTTCTGAAACTAAAAAATCCTGATTGCTTACGTGCGTTACGTTACTTGAATGTCTTGAACACACGGCTTCAAAGCAATAATCAACTGTTATCCCACGCTCCACGCTCATCCTTTCAATGCAAGCTTACACAATTGAATTGAATTCTGGAAATTACAATCATTTTCCAAATTATAAGAAAATGGCTGAAAAATTCAATAAAACTGCGATTAATTTCAGTTATGTAGAAAAGCTAGATGTTTTGATTCTATCTTTTTAAGACAGATTTTCGGAATTTAAAAAATTGTTCTATTGGACATATACAGCAATCCTTTCACGATTTCAGTTGAAAATGCGCCAGAGTCAATGCAGTTAGAAATTATCGATATTCAAAACGGCCAAGATTTACGCAATAAATTCAAGGAAGGAGCCTTGCTGAAGTTTTACCGCTACATTGATAAAAATATGTACGAAGAGTTGCGCATAGACGCTCTGAATGGTGCCATCTTATTTGGTTCTATTTTTTGGTTTATTATTATTTAGTATGTGAGCGTACTAAATAATAATAAGCCAAAAAAACGAACCGCCTTGTAAATAAAAGTTTGGAAGCAGTTTTACCTATTGATACAAGTAAATTTGAGCCAAATATAAAAAAGATTGTAAGCACTAAGCAGTGCCACGCTTCGAATTTATAAATTCTTTTTCAATTTTAATAATTTATTATCCTTAATTACCTATACTTCTTTCGGTCGGCCCACCATCAGTTCATGATTTGCCCGAGTGGCCCTTAGTCTTTATAAGTCTGTGCAACCATGAAGTAAATAGATATTAAAATTCATAAGTTCCCTTAGTTTTAGTAGGACTAAAAGTTGTTGTTTTTAGTTTCACGCTTTTATTCCGCATAGCATTCTAGTCAAAAAGTACCTAGTGTCAAGACACTCCAATCTTCGCTTTCCCACCGAACTGAATTCGACACATTACGTGTTGAGCGGTAAAATTCAAAGATGCACTTTGTCATGCCAGAGCGAGGAAGTCACAATTATTTAAACATAATCGCTTCCCGGAAATCGAATTCGCAATCGATGGTGTTTACGGTCAGACGCTGTCGTACGACCGGCCTCAAAGACAATTATATTAATGCTATATGTGTTATTTAATACTAATATATTTATTATTATTCGTGTTAAACATAACGCGGTGTTTCCCACACGTAAATAAAGTGCTTTATCACATATTCGGTTAATCTCTGTTTTTCATGTACGTAGTATTAAAAAACCGTAATATAATAAAAAATATATATTAGTAACATGTAAATATTTCAGTTTACGCCTAACTTAATAAAAAAATACACGAAACAGCATATTTGAAAACATTCTTCCTGCGTAATAAATTATAACCTCAGTAAGTTATAAATTATATAAAGTATACAAACAGAATATATATATGTATTATTTAAATTAAATACGAAAAAGTATCAAAAGTTGGAAATTCGGACGGGATGCCGCTGCCGTTCTATTAAAAGACCGTTAAGTTTTGTCGAATTGAAATTGAATTTTGTAAAGTGCAAGTTTTTCCCTCTTGACGATCTAGTCACGTACCTACCCATAGGACGTGTAAAAATATTTTTTAGTAACTTGACCAATAGACAGACGATTTTTTTACTATTATCCATATTACAAACATAAAAACGGCAAAAAGGTCATTATATATATTATATACACACACACACATATATATATATATATATATATATATATATATATATATATATACACACATATACATATACATATTCATATACATATATATATACATATATTGAGCCGGTCGTGGCGCAAGAAAACAAAAAATAAACGCTGAAGATCTCATGCAGTTTCACTGGATTGTACACCAAGAAGCCCTCTCTTCAAAATAAATTGAATTTCAAAATATAATGAAAGTGGTGGTTCCAACTATAAATTTCAAAAAATCGTGAGGACTCAAGCACAGACAATTCACACAATTCCTTGATTACATCGAAAGCGAATATGGAGATTCACTGTATTATTTAAAAGTAAGATGGCTAAGTCGAGGATTGACTCAGGAAATTGGAATATTTCTGGCGGAAAAGCTCGATGTTCTGGAACTAAAAAATCTGCTTGCTTATGTAATATATATATATATATATATATATATATATATATATAATCGTGAGGACTCAAGCACAGACAATTCACACAATTCCTTGATTACATCGAAAGCGAATATGGAGATTCACTGTATTATATAAAAGTAAGATGGCTAAGTCGAGGATTGACACAGGAAATTGGAATATTTCTGGCGGAAAAGCTCGATGTTCTGGAACTAAAAAATCTGCTTGCTTATGTGATATATATATATATATATATATATATATATATCATATGGAGGTATGTTAAATCTCAATTATATGCCAATAAACCAGCTACGATTCAAGACCTTGAACGCGACATAAAAGCGACTATAGCGGCCATACCAGCCGAAATGCAGCACCGAGTTATCGAAAATTAGACCGATCGTATTCACCAGTACCCCAAAAAAAATAGTCCAAGGGTGTTAAATCACATGATCTTGGTGGCCAATTTTGAGGACCGTTGCGAGAAATAACCGACTCACCAAACTTATCACGCAATAAATCCATTGTGACGGTCGCAGTGTGGCATGTTGCACCATCTTGTTGAAAATAAATGTCGTACGCATCGATTTCATACACTTCAGGAAAAAAACAATCGTTCAACATGTCACGATAACGGTCGCCATTGACAGTAACAGTACAGCCTTCGTCGTTTTTGAAAAAGGTACGGGCCAATGATTCCACTGTACCATAATCCGCACCAAACAGTCAATTTTTCAGGATGTAATGGTGTTTCATGAATCACTTTTGGATTTGACTCACTCCAGTAATGACAATTCTGTTTGTTCACATAACCAATGAGCCAAAAGTGAGCCTCATCTGAAAAGATGATTTTCCTATGATATTCGGTGTCCGTTTTCATCATTTCAAGCGCCCAATCAGCAAATTCATGACGTAATCGATGGTCTGCTGGCTTGAGTTCTAGTGCCAACACAATCTTGTATGGATGTAGGCCAAGATCCATACGTAAAATTCGCCAGGTCGTCATTCTGGATAAGCCTAATTCTTGTGCACGTCGTGGAACGGAAACATTTTGTTTTTCTTCGACACTGGCTGATACGGCGGCAATATTTTCTTCACTGCGTTGCTGCCAGTCCATTGTCGTATTGGTGGTCTACTATCGTGCAAAGAATATTCACTTTCCAGTTTTTGGATTATGCGACGTATAGCGAGCTCAGACGGTGCACCATGACGACCATATTTAGCACGAAATGCTCTTTGAGTAGAGACAATACTTCTCGAATTTTGATAGATAATTTGGACAATTTACAAACGTGGAGGTAAGGTGATCTTGTTCATGATTAAATGGCAAACATTACTGAACACAAAACAATACACATGTCAAATGTTAAACAACCAAGATGGCGGCTGTGAGCTATCAAAATCCTATCATCCCTATTAAGCTCATATCAATCATAATGCATTGTATATATATGAAATAAATAAATATATTTTATACACTACTATGAAGTGAAATAATTCCATTCTTCCTGATTTATGTCACATATTTAATTTCTTACTCTCCTCTAATGAATTTCCCTCTGCCTGGCGTCTTGTACGTGTGATCCCAATCCCGAAAGTACCCAATCCATTGTCCTTTTCTAATAATTATCGTCCAATTTCTGTACTCCCTTTCCTATCGAAGGAAAATCCTAAAACGTATTGTGCATGAGCAACTTTACCTGTTTTTGTATAATTACAATATCCTATTCCCTTTCCAGTCTGGCTTCCGTATTGGACACAGTACAGTCACGACACTTCACAAAGTCTATGATGATATAAGATTCGGTATCGATAACCAACAATTCACTTTGCTTGATTTTTCCAATGCGTTTAACACAGTAGATTATGATATTCTTTTAGCAGTTTTAAAGCCCATCATAATTTCCTTTGAAACTATTGAATGATTTTCTTCGTACCTACATGGCCGCAGACAAAGAATTAACCTCGATGACAGACCATCGGATCCAATCCACATGTTAGCTGGTGTCCCGCAGGGTGGTGTGCTTTCACCACTACTTTTTCCATCTTCATTGACACTTTCACTAAACTCATTTCGTTATCATATCATCCTTATGCTGATGACCTTCAAATTTATACAACTGTAGACGTAGATGACATCCCTAACGCGATTACAAAAATTACTTCCGACCTACAATTGATTAATAACTGTTGTAAATCGTATGGCTTATCTGTAAATCCTGGTAAAACTCAAGTATGCATATTTGGGAACTCTAAACAATTGCTTAAATTACATTCTCCTTTACCGTCACTTTTATTTGACAAAATTTTATATTATAAAGAATTTAGGAATCAGGATGGATAGCACATTTTCGTGGGTTCCCCACATTTCCGAGCTTAGTCGCAAAATATTTTCAACCATAGGTGGATTGAGAAGATGGAAAAATCTTTTACCCCTAAATACCAAAATAACCATAGCTCATACTCTTCTCCTACCTATCCTTGAATATGCTGATTCCTGTTACCTAGATTTATCCCAGTAAATGTTTAATAAGCTTGAGCGGTTACAAAATGTCATCATAAGATTTATCTTAGGATTGATGATCATGTTTTTTAATACTGCACTCAACTAAAATTGCTGACTATTACACAAAGACGCCACATATATTCCCTGACATTCCTTTACACTATTCTTTACCATCCTACTACTACTATTTACTACTCCTTCGTACCTCAAGGATCGCTTCAGGTTGTTGGAGTCGCATAGTCTCCACGCTCTACAACTCCGTTCCTGTAATAATAACCTACTCGAAGTTCCATTATACCGTACGAGGTGTTATTGTGACTCATTTACTGTGAAAAGAGTTATACTTTGGAATGAAGTACCACTATAATTTAGACAGTCTCAGTCAGTCGAGATATTTAAATGACGTCTCAAAGAGCATTATCTTAAGCAAATTCTTTAAATATCTATAATATACTTTGCATATATATATATATATATGTTCATTTATGTATTTATGTGTGTATTTATGTATTGTATATTATGTAAATGAATGATTAATGATTTATGTATCTCTCTGCACTCTCTTACAATATGTTTTATTTTGGTGGTTGCCTTGAAAAGCTTGCTTTCAGCGATATGGCCGCCATTGCATATATATGTTTTCTTGTAAAAATAATTTTATGGATCATATTTTCTTTATGTGCAATAAAGTATTAATAATAATAATAATGAAGTTAACTTATATTTTTATATTTGCCGCCGCTTTCCGCCTTAATAGGCTAGGGGGCAGTCAGCTTGGGGAAGCTGATCGCCTATTCTCTTCGCCCAAGTAGGTGAGCGCAGGCCGCTCCCACGTACTACTCCGAGTGAGGGTCACTCCCCATCCTTGTCTCCACGATTTGCCTTGCAGTCTTCCGCTGCCGCGCCAGGTTCACGTAAGATTAGGGTTCCGGGCGGCTAGTGGCGGAGATCCTCCTCATCGCACCATGAGATTTCAGTGAGTATAAGTACGACGTTCGGAGTCCCACATAACCCATCCCGAGTCTCTAATTGGGCAGGTATCCGTACCGGATTTTACTTTATTTTTCATCACGATAAAAATAAAAACCTTTTCTATCTACTGAAAGTTTATAAATGAATGAGTCTTTTTATTGGTTATTAATCAATGTTTTATAATTTAATGATAATAAATTTAAAGATCTTCCTTACCTTGCCTGGCCACAGCCTCGTTAAGCTATTTAAAGAATATATCACACACGATGGGTCTTAGAGAAATTTCTGTTTTATTTTCAACTAAAATGAATATAAATATCATAATTATTTATAATCTATACAGATTAAAAAGATATATTTTTTAATTATTTCATAAAAAAACATTAAGTCTATACTTTTATCAGATCTATAATTTATAACCCAAATAACTGAAATAATAATAAAATAAATCAACATAATTATTTTTATTTTACGTTTGTAGTTTTTGTGTGGGTTCAATTGACATCCTTTTATTATCCTTTTATTATCGAGTACACTATTATCGAGTACAAGAATAACGTGCCTACTCGTAAGCTTGATTTTGAATAACATGGGACACAAGCACTCATTATAGAGCTATCCATGAAATACCTTATCTATCAATATCGTAAATATAAAAGAAGTTTTTAAGTATTTGTCTGAATTCAGTTAAGATGGACGTTATGATAATATTTGATTTCATTTCAGTACAAAACTAATATATTTTAAGTCTTCAATAATAATATTAAAGATTTTTTTGTTTAATTTGCACATCATTTTTAATATTTATAATCAATCATACACAAGTAATCTATTTAGCTTAAAATTTATTTGGTATACTACATAAAAAATTTATTTAGAACGAGGAAAATAATTAAGTCAGTGTAAAATGCTGGGAACATGGCAAAAATTTATTTATTCCTATACAAAGGTAGGGTACTACTAATAAAATCTTTAACTATCACGATTTTTACACATTTTAAATGACACTATTTTATACGGATTAATCGCGTATATTTTGGTATTCGAAAATACAATTTTTGGAAACCTTACATTTCGAACACTTTACAGTAGTCCGTGGTCACAGGTAGACTAAAGACTTATATGTACAAAGATTTTTTTACTTAATTATTTACACAATAGGTACGAGTAAAACAGAGATTATATACAATGAACTTTTACGCTAAATGAAACAGATTTTAACAACGCTTTATGTTTATTTATTTCTAGAAAACTGTACAACAAATATATCAATTTAATCAATACCGTACACAATAAAATAATATAAAACTATTATTAAATAACAAACTATCATTAATTTATTCGCCAATATATTCGTGTTTAACTTATATGGTATTATACGTAAGCTGAGGGAACTTCTGAATTTTAATTGATCTATGTCGTAGTTTGCCAATTCTTGTGAATGGCAAAATTGAATGTCGATTAAGCGACGTTTACCGCGGACCGAGGTTAACTTGCTCGTGCAAAATTCATAATCAATTCACCCCGTCGTATTGTTGCCGCTGTGGTTGTTTTGAAAACAATGGATGGCAAAACGGTCTACAACTTAGTGTTTGCTCTAAGGTGAGCAAGATTTTCTAAGTGTTTGGAATGTGATATATTTATAAAATTTGTTCAGTTTCATTATTTTCCTTATACTGTATGGTAAACAGAGGCAATTTGAATGAAGGTATAGATCGAGATATATTGTTTTGTACCTCCACGAAATCTAGGTGTGTAAAACTAAAGGCTAAGAATTAAATATCCCTGATAAGAATCGATTACATTGTACATGTAGCGTACACGTATTTACTATATTCCCTAAACTATTTAATTTCAATATTTTAGGTATTGGTATACATTGTTTGTCTCATTCGTGATATTGTTTATTATCGCAAAACATATATGTCTGAATATACTAAAAGAAATTCTGATTTATTTATCATACTAAATAAACAGAATTTCTCATATCTTTATCATAAGAATGAAAATAGTCTTAGTTACTCATTATGACATTACTTAGCTGCCAGAGAGTCAGAATTGGTCCAGTGGTTCCAGAGGTTAGCTGAGACAAACAGACAGACAGACGCACAGATAAAAATTATAAATATATAATTTTGGTATATGTACATTGTATACATGCATTTACCAAAAAACGATTATTATTATATTACAATTAATACAACAAACAGACCCTCCAATTTTATTTCTTTGCATAGATAACAAATAAAAACTAAATTCCATCATATATAAATCACAAATATTCTTAAATCATGAAATTTGTATGGAAGAATCGTATTTATATTCGGGCAAAGGTCAGTCCGTTAGTGCCAAATAAAATCGTAATCTTTCATTCATGAATGAAACATTAAGTGCTCACACCTCAACTGGTATTTTTCCTTCTATGGTGTATTCGTGCGTCATACAAGGAAGTGATCGTTGAAATTTTTTGAAACCGACTTAAACATAACTTAAAAAGATAATTTTTTAAACGTATTAACTCAAATAATATAAAAAAACACTAAAAATAAATAAATCTAATAAATAAATTAATTAGATATCTACCTAAAAGATATCCAAGCAATAGCATAGAAGTTTACATTCTTAAACATATCATAATTGTTATAACTAATTTTTATTAAAGCTATCACGCTTCTTGTACAACGTAAGCTTACATAAACAGACTTAATATTAATAGTCTTTTCTAGTCTACCTGTGACCACGGACTAATGTAAAGTGTTCGGAACGTCAGGTTTCTATCATGTATTTTGGGATACCAAAATATACGCGATTAATCTGCTTAAAATAGTTTCATTTAAAATATTCTTATACTATACTATTATTTGTTTTAGTGAGTCTTTTGATCCTTATAAAACTATTATCATTTCTTTATTCGATTTCTTTTTAATTGTAAAATTCCATTTTTTCACCTTTTCTTATTTGTTATTGTAAACTCTCTAAGGAGTCTACATGCCATGTTATTATATTAATTGGAACGTCATATTACATCTAAAACTAGCAAGTATTGAGCTCTACACCAGTTTTTAGTTTGAAACAGTAGCTTACTACAAGACCGATAATACTAACATCTAACAAGTGTAAAAAATATTAATCATAATTAAATTGAGAACATTTTAATTTTCCTCCTTTATTAAGTGTGGAAGATAAAACACCAAATTCTCTGCAATTTTTTTAATATCCTTTGTTTTTGCCCCTTAAGAGTCATACGACCATGTCACACGGTTTAGTTATCCATGGTGTTTAGTTGCGTACGTCATTGTAGCAGGTGACTTCTATTTACCGTTGCTATTCAGGACCGTGTTCCGTAGGCGAGGGCTCGCCGCTTATAGATCGGACTCGCTCAGTACGACCCGAAGTGGCGGTTGGTGTAGACGCCTTTACGTGATACCTTTCGTTACATAAATACCAATTTCAACAGGTCGTTTTGCACCAGTGGCGATAACGTAATATTTTCTTACTAATTTTCCCTTATTCAATTCTTATATAACAAGCTGATTTAAGTTTTAAGTGTTGCGTGTATTTATGTTTTTCGTGTGATTTAATTTGATGTTCTAATTGTGTATATATATTTTTTAATGAGTTTGTTTTGTCAACGCTTAGTCGCAATGGCGCAGTGGGTTGTACTAAATGGATTACAGGTTGCATATTCGATTTCTGGTTGAAGCATTTTTATACGACCAAGTACGTGCAGACATATTTTTGCATATACATACGTATTTATGTATGTATATATATATATATATATATATATATATATATATATATATATATATATATATATATGTATATATGTATATATATATATACATATATATATATATATATATATATATATATATATATATATATATATACGCGAATACGTGGCTTTGAAGCGTCTAGCGTGGCTTTTGTATACGAAAAGACGTTCGTACGCGTTTTTATATTTTATTATTATTTCAAACAATTATTTAATAAAATAATTATTGGTCACAAAAAAAAATCACACTCAACCAGTAATGAAACGACAATACAATAAAATTATTTCTTTAATGTTTTCCCTATAATAAACGTCGTTGTACAATTCACGAAGCTTGTAGAGCTGTTCCTTATTACATTTAGTGGTCACGCAATAGGGACTTTTCAGATTAGGGTGTAGAGTTTGGAGATCAATTTGTGCGATCGTTTTTTCACGTGATGGCTGAAAGTAATTAAAATATATCTATATATTTATATTATACGGCGCACAGAGGCTCTATTTGACTGTGAACACGATTGCTTGTGGATTCAATTCCCCAGTCGTCAGAATAATTATATTTGAAATTTATTTTAATTTCTTTACATTGGTAAGACGAACGATGGCGGCGTTGAGTTCGCCATGCACAGGCAATGTCTCGATTTCAGGCATAAAACAGTCAACAGATTGTCTTAACACTAGGTAGCTATGCAAGATAAGGTGTAAAACTATTTTTTCATAAACTTTCATAAACTAACCAGTAAAATATATTTATATTTTTATATATTGGTTAGATAGAAAGAGTGCTCGAATAATGGAGGTCAGTATTGACACATTTTAAAAGGTTTAAGCCTGTACTGGGGTTGCTAGTCTCAGGCCCTGCTTCGAATTCGTGCTTACTGGAACGCGGTAGGCAAAATGAATCCATGGAATGGATCCATGGAAAGGAATTCTTTTCTTCTATATATAACTTAATAAATTTTACTATCGTCTATAGGAAATCAAATGCACTTTGAGATCAAATCAAATCATCTAAGAATAACAAAAATACTTTCAAATAAAAATATTTATTTGGAATGAAATAGAAACCACAGCTTTTGGTGTATTTTTTCCATTTATTGTTTTGGCAAAAATTTTATATTTTGGACCTATTATTTGCAATTTGCACAAGATATCAAATTTCATTATTTTAACTTTTTTTACTTGTAATTCATTCTTTGGATTTATAAATTCGTTTTTTGAAGAAATGAATAGAATAGAATTGAAAATTGAAATCCAAAAAATTTAATATAATTCTTAAAATCTTTGGTTGGTTGTGGACTTGATTCCCACTCATGTGAATAAAATCCCCAAAGAAGATAATTTACTGTTTTCATTTCTCCAATCCTGTTAGACTAGACGCGGCGTTGAATTTCACCATTCAACACTGACATCATTGATTTCGAAAGGAAAGTAGATAATGTAAGTGACATTAAGTTTTCTCTGACTGTTCGTACCTCTGACTTCGAGCTTTTCAAACCATTGCAGGAAACAAAAACAAAATAATATTAAATTTAAAATAACTTTATATTTCTTGAAAAGGCACATGTTTTATATTATTTCAAACTTTTCAATTAACGATATAAAATTGGAAGAGCACTTTGCTTTGTATTTATCTCCATAATGCATTAATAGCTACGTTCCACTGAAATTTTATGAAACCTTTGTGGTAACTATGCTGTGGTACTGTTAATTATGATTGGCAATATATATATATATATATATATATATATATATATATATATTATAAGTATGTAAATATGTCAAAGCCACTCAACACGCAATATCTCGATTTAGGGCGGAAAGCTGTTGACTTCTTCTTGACACTAGGTTGTATCTGCTAAAAGAGAAGAGAAATATGAATATAAAAATACTTAATTTGTAAAAACTGATTTAACACAAAATAAATTGGATGAGATTTCCTCTTAAGCAAATAACGCCTGTGTTAAGAGATTTCACGCTTCTGATAATAACATGTACAATATCTTTTTTTTATTTTTTTTTTAGTAAATCCAATCTTTTTCATAGGTAGATTTTACTTTATAAAGCGATGTATACATTAAGTAGTACGTATTTTTTGTTATCTTTTATTATTATTTACTTATTTTTCATCTTTATTTTTATAAAACTAAACTTATAGGGAGTAAGTGTCATATTGACATATACTTTCTAATAAATTCCTTATTTTATAGTGGTACCTCCATTTAAAATATAGATATTTGCCTAATGTTAATATTGCATGGCGTTATCATATAAATATAAAATATTACCGGCAAAAAGATCTTTGTGTTAAGATGTTTTATACTTAGTTTATGCCAATTTTGGAGACATTTCATAGTGTGGTGCGGAACCTAACGCTGCGCAGTTCTTAGTTATTTACTAGTTTGTTCCTCTCATATGGGAACTAAACTTACAGACATCTCGATTACGTCCCTTGTATCAATACGACTTTTTTAATAGATAAATGATTTAAAATAAAATGATTTAAGTTTAAAAGAAAATAGCTTTCCTATATCTACCTAGCTAAAAATATTTTTTAATTGTCAAATTAAAATATGTGATTGTATTTATATTTAAAAATTATAGATATTCTTATATTCAGCTATATATATATATATATATATATATATATATATATATATATATATATATATATATTTAAAATTCTCAAACTTACCAGTTGTGTTGTAAAAAACGTTAATACAAATACAAAACTAACACTCACCGTAGCTATTGGCGTTTGTCCTTCCTGACTACCCCCTAATACTGATAAAGATAACACGTGAAGCTATAAAAAACGCCTACTGATAAAGCGTGAAGCTAGAAAAGACTATTATTTCGGGCCGTTATATTGAAATAAATTTTCATATTACCATAATTAAATTTTGAGGTTTACATTACTTAATGCTTTTTTGTAATATTCGATCCACACATACGCCAATGTTTATATTGATTATTTATAAATGCCTGTTTTGATAAGACAAAGCACGACGTTAGGTTCCACGTTTGACATATAACACTATAGCGGAAACTCTCTTTACATTACTTAAAATGTAACAGAAATTTCTTTATTAACAAATTAAAAACGTCAGGTTTGTGCTATTTACCATATAGCAGGTTAGCTGTAGAGAACTATTATCAAAACCCACCGTCCACCTTCTATCCGTATTTGAGTTATTGTGTGTTGAGTAGCGGTACTTAACGCCGCACTCTGTTTTACTTGAGCGAAAATGTTAGTAATTTATATATATAATAATTTCTCCTAATGAGATTCGAACCCACAACTTATCCTACTGTACCACGGATTCAGATGGCTAGGTTTAATAAATTCTTTTACTCATAATGATAACGATCGCATTTCGTGGTGACGCTTACAAACAATTAGTATCATTAACTTTCATTGGGAACTCTATAATTAAAAACGTATTTATATTCGGCTTATTAATTTTCTTTTACAAAAAAATATAGATGTTACCTAAAAAGGTTTTATATTTCTATGTGATGATTAGCTTCCAAGAATATTGTTTGTTGTAATATAACGTGTTTTAGAAGGTCATGTTTTTTTTTATAATGTATATTATTTTATAATATATGTTATATATTTTCTTGTAAGTGATTTATATATTTCTCAGAAACTATAATAAGATCTTTGATTTTCGCGATTTTTATACATTTTAAATGAAACTATTTTAACCGGATTAATCGCGTATATTTTGGTATTCGAAAATACATTTTGGACACCTGACGTTTCGAACACTTTACAGTAGTCCGTGGTCACAGGTAGACTGAGGTGGCATTCGTCTGTCAGTTGATACAAAAAATTAATTATATACAGGTGTCCAAAATGTATTTTCGAATACCAAAATATACGCGATTAATCCGGTTAAAATAGTCTCAGTAACTAACAGACCGAATTTAATGAAACTTAGATTGTTCTATAATTTAAAGTATAGCTAACTTAAATTTAAAAGAATCATCTCGATACAACTTTGATTTCGAGAAATTCGTGGACAAACATACAAACATACAAACATACAAACATACAAACATACAAACATACAAACATACAAACATACAAACATACAAACATACAAACATACAAACATACAAACATACAAACATACAAACATACAAACATACACTTACGAAATTTAACGCACGTGCTTAGAAGCCATTTAGGCTTCAAAATCAAGGATCATTATACACAAATTAATATCAATTCTAATAATTTTATAAACATATATATCGATCTGATAACCTTCTATTATGAAATGGATGTAGGTGTAGAATGTAGGTGTCTTATTATATTTTCTATAAATAATGGTAATTACTAACCAAGTAAATAATTAGCTTAATAGTGAATTAATTAATTCATAAACATAGAAATTCTAGTCTAAAAAAAACAATCTGAACATATTTCATTGCGTTATTCAATACCGATTGTTTCTTTTTACACAACGTTATGATTCGTTTTGTTATTAAAAAAAGAACTAAATATTAACTTTTACATAAATTAAATATTACTTAATATTATCCCTCTAAATATAAATTTAAAGCAAATTTTGATAACGTCACAGCGTTTTCTATCAATCATTGAGATACATTGCTTTATACTACCTGAAAATACTTCGACCGGCCGTTCTTCTGCGTAGATACTTGTTGCGTATCGACCTAATTTGACCCACGCCCTGTTAGAGTGTTACACTGATATGACAGTATCAGGTTGATTGTTTATTCTACAACCAAATTGAGCTAGGATTCCCTTAATTTACTTAGAAAATGTAAGGTATTGTGAAGTGTTATTTGTGTTTTTAATTTTGTTAATGTTTTAAAATATATAAATTTAAATAATGATACTTCATTAAATATTGCTACTGAGAAGAGGCTTTTAATTTTATTGCTTAATTCTGTTCATCCCATAGTTGGGTGTTTACCGCATGGTTAGGAGGTAAACCTAGTGTAAAGACACTCCGTTGTTTGTTTTCTGCCTAAAAAATCGAGACATTGCGTGTTGAGTGGTGAACTCAATGTTTAGGAATTATTTTCAAGTGGGAATCGAATCCACAACTGTTTCCAATCATGCGTGTTACAAATGCTTAACGTTTATGCAGCTTCAGCATGATTTTATGATCTATGTATAATATTTACGTGTTGATTTAATTTAGTTTAAGAATTTTCTTAAAGAAAATTATCTACTAATGATTTTTTGTTTAACTACTTGTTTTTAGGTTATCTATTATACATATATAAGTAAATATAATAAAATAAACATTTTAACTTTAATGTGATATTGAAGAAGTATATCGATTACGTTTCAAGTTGCATACTTTATCTACGTTGTATTCAACTTTTGAAAAAAATACAGAAAATATGAATATTTTTGTAAAAATGAATGTGCACTTAAAATAAGGAATTTTAACTGTGGCGGCAAAAAATGAATTTCTTACGTAAATTTGAATACAAATTTAAATACTTGATTTCGAGTCGTAAAGAATGAACTAACTTTATATAGGACATAATCATAATTCATAATTGCGTGTTGAGTGGCGGAACTCAACGCCACACTTTGTCTTACCAGACCGAGGAAGGAAAAATAATTTAAATATAATCAGTCCACCGAGTCGTTGTCTCACTGCATTACAACTGGCCTGGAAAAAAAATTTTTTCAGAACTACAGTTATTATTTTATAAATAAACAAATGATATAAAAAAATAAATATTCAATACGTTTCTATCAATGAATTGCACTGTACTCGTTACACTTTCATACTCTTTATTTAATTTAATAATTTTATAACAAAAACATCAATAGCCTCTGATATCAAACAAAGGCACCGTGTAAAGGGAGTGGACGCAACAATAGTTCAATATGGCGGCGATCGGAACCGCCTTCTCGATTAAGCTAATGTGGTTTTAAGTTGATTACCCTCGCTTTTTCTGGAAAACCTTTAAAACGATAATTTATTGCACGGCAAAGCTACAGTTGGCTATAAAATATTATTTTATGCTTTATTTCAGTCTATTTTACGCTTAAATATCTTTATTGGTTGGGAAATAATTGAAAAATCAAATTGACTTAAAGTGAATTGTGTGATACGTAGAGTATATATGTAGAGGTAGTTAGTGTTTAATTCCTAGCGAGGTAGTCAGAGACTCCGGGTGTAGGTAGTTTATAATAATGTGATATATAATGGAAATGTACTACACAGGCGAACACAGGATATATAGTTTTAACTCTTTGTTTTCTGTTAGGCCTAAGAACGTATAATTATTTTAAATATAGATATTTAATAATATTAATATAGAACTCATGATCGTCGCGTGCAAAGAAGTGAAAGATAGTGAGACTCAGGTGACACATCCCAAGTGTGCCACGATTACGCAATTTACAAGAATATTTATTACCATATTATGGTCATGACTCCCACTGTTATTAGTAGTTTCAAATTTCAAAAATTCTTCAAGGTTTGCTTTTCCGCTACCTAGGAGGGTAGTCAGAGATAATATAGTGTCAAATCACTAATATTTACTGCTATCGGCACGAAATCAAGCGATGTCTGCCAGAGTGGAGAAATTAAATTAATTTAAAATATAATTATTTCAATTTATTCGGAATGGGAACTACATCCAATCGCGTTTTCAGTCGGATGATGTACTTCTGCGCCACGATGTGCTTTTATTTTAAAATATGGTTTTAAGCTTCTAAGGCTAATAAGAACTAAATTTACTCTTAAAAAAGGAATGAAATGACGTTACAAACGCACGACAAATATATATATATATATATATATATATATATATATATATATATATATGTATATATGTGTATGTAACTGTTATCACAGTAAATTTTAAGCTTAAAACCTAAAAATAAATAAATTAGATCAAGGCACAAAAGTACCAAATGCCGAAAAAACATCTTTATACAGCCACACTAACTTAACGAGGTTACTTCAGTTTTAATTACGAGTAGATTAACAGCTTTAATTTAAAGCTTTCAATTTGTCGCGCCACAGAATTCAATTGTCGACACTTAGGTATAGGGTGGTTTTAAGAAGGAATTGTGCGATTATTTCAATCCAATTACAAAGAAATCATATATATATATATATATATATATATAAACATATATATATACATATATATATATATATATATATATATATATATATATATATATATATATATATATATGTATGTATTTATTTCATAAATACATAAGTGTGTGTGTGTGTTGCGCGTTTTAATGTGGTTTATAATATTTTGATGTATTATCGATACTGCCTACTACTACTATAATAACATCCAAATCACTACATATATATACTAATATATATTAGGTATAATATCTTAAAAATGGAGATGCAGAAATCAAAAATCACCTCCCTAACTTTATCAACCTTATTACTCTGGTAAGATTCTGAGTTCGATTCCCACTCGGAGGAGTGATTATATTTAAATTATATCCACTTACTCGCTCTGGTAAGACAAGGTGCGGCGTTGAGTTCCGCCACTCAACAAGTAATGTCTCGAATTTATTGGAAAGCGAAGGACGGAGTGTCTTGACACTAGATACTTTCTGTGTACCCTGCTAGTCGGAATAAAAGAGTGAATCTAAGAAAAAAAAGTATATCAAATGACATAAAACTTTGAAACTAATGGGTAGCAGACGTAACATGCATTTAATTTCCTGGAACATATTACTTCAAGCAACAGGTGAAATGATTGATACTATGAAAATTGCCAACTAGTTTACGAAATTGAATATTATTTTATAGTAAACTAGCTTTTGCCCATAAGTTTTCTTGCGTGGAGTTTCTATTTATCGTAGTTCGAACACTCTTTCCCATAAATATTTGAACAAAAACAGTATTAAAAAAGTTATGAAAATTTAAGAATAAAAGAATTCATAATTTCTATTTAATTTAATTTCGGCAGCGAAACGTGTATGTGTCAAAAGAAGAATTAAAGAAGCAATAGGAATGCGTTCTCTTCGCCGGATATACGGAATCAGTTTAGCTGATCGTATATGCAGCGAATAGATTCGCAGAATGGCAGTAATCGTGAATGTATATTGTGAGAAAGAAGAAGAACTCAGGTGATTTGGGCATGTCGAGAGGATGAGTGATGAAAGAATGGTAAGAAGAAAAGAAAGATTTATGACGCAAAGCTATGTGGTACTAGAGGCCGAGGTAGACCTATGAAGACACAGTATCGAAGATATTGGAGTAAGGTCCCGTACAAAGCATGAGGACACCCGAAGGGTGTTTATGAAAAGGGTAGTGACAGTGGACGAGGCGAAAGACGGATGCAGGATATATATATATATATATATATATATATATATATATATATATATATATATATAATATCCGGTGTAGTCAGAGAGAACTTAGTGTCAAGACACTTCGTTGACTGATTTACTCCCGAAGTCAAGACACAACTATATCTCGCAAAGTTATCTAAATATTTCACTTAAATTATAGCCGACTAGGTCATTTACCCATCCCCTTTCTAGGTCACATGAGTGAAGAGACGAGCATGTCTAGGAATAATCTTGGCGACATTACGTTTTATCATATTTAGGTTATAATTTTGCATGCACTTCGTTGAAAGCTAGATACACTTAAGTATTTTATGTAAATCTTATAATAACACGCTGGTATTGTGCATAAAGAGTGCATATAAATTAAGATTTGCGATGATTTTCGATTTAAATTCCTTTTGCAATAATCTTGTTAGATAAGGTTTAATAATGCTGACTTATTAATATTTTGTATGAAAATTTCTAATATATTTTTTAACAGCTGTTCGCTTTATATTGATTAAGATATTGTTCACTATCCTTTACTCGAAATTTAAATATTAAGTTTAAAATTGCGGATTTTAGTCCTATCAGAGCAGAGGAAGTGTTTTTTTGAGTTTCACGTTTTCATCTCACAAACAAGGGTAGTCACAAAGTACGTGACGTACTTCTTTACGGTAGCCTCAAAGATGGTGTCATGCCTAAAAAGTAATAAACGCAGCTTCACGCCTTATTCCGCA
This sequence comes from Dryadula phaetusa, assembly GCA_032432895.1. Lineage (NCBI taxonomy): Eukaryota > Metazoa > Arthropoda > Insecta > Lepidoptera > Nymphalidae > Dryadula > Dryadula phaetusa. Next base: position 9,934,082 of record JAOYRS010000007.1, on the reverse strand, counting down.
TAGCAGGATAGTTAGAGACAACCTAGTGTGAAGAAGCCATCGTGGCACAGTGGGATAGCGTCAACTGCATGCACGATTAGATTACTGCAGAAGCGATTTTCTATTGGAAAAATGATTACATTTACAAATTATATTAATTTTGCTCTGGTAGAACAAAGTGCGGTGTTGAGCTCACCACTCAACACGCAATGTCTCGATTTCGGGCGGAAATCAGTTAACGAAGTGTCTTGATACTGATATATGAACGGCAAGTTACAATTAAATTCATATAGAAGCTATTATAATATGCTTATTTAATGCCACACTCAAACTTTATAGTTCCTTATGTTTTGCTTGTATGTACAGAGCATATTATACATTCATAGATTTAGATTACATACAGTCTCCCTAGAGAGAACAACTTTCATGGCCAATTAGTACTGAACATAGTATACTAATCTGAAACAAGTTATAATATATAGTTAGTATAAGTCAAGAGAGGGACAACCTGAACTCTGTATTTTTTGGCAATGTTTAGCTGGCTGTAGCCTGCAATACCGTTAGGTCCATTATAAAATCCTGATATTCTCTGTTCCTGTGGGAATTTCAGGAAATCCTCTTGTTTCAACCATTAATCTTGGATCTCCCTTACGCTCTCTAAGGAACCTAACCAACTTTCTACAACCAGTAATTTTGGCTATGCGTTCTCTGTCAGTCAGTCAATAAAGCAAAAGTTTTATATAAAATATTTTTACTATCACAATAAAAGTAAAAACCAACTCCATACAGACAGATAGATAGACAAAAATTATACAAAAGATCATTTTGAATAAACACCGTGTATACATATATATGTATTTAGTAAAAATCGGTTATTTTAATATTACAATAAACACTCCCAATTTTATTTATTTGTATACAAATATAATAAATTGATATATGCATGTCTATATAGAAATTACCTCAGAATTAGTATGGTAGTATAGCAGTATTTTTTTAAATACCTTGCAAGAAATGAGAATAAATTATGTAGACGTCAAATACTCTATATGTCCCCTTTTCTATGTGACTTGTTCCTCACTATATGGATGACTTGATATGATCACTCATCAAATCTCCCTACCTGATGGATTTATTGTAATATATGTTTGTTTTGTATCAAAATCTATCAAATGATTTTTAATTATTATTTTTTTTTATTAGTATTTTTAACCTTTTTTGTGAAAATTCCTCGTACAGAGGGATATGAAATTTGGCACAGCTACAGTTTATTTATAGAAGGAGAGTAAAAGGATAATATACCTTTATATAAAATGATATACACGTTGCTAAGGCAACGCGTTGTTAAAGCGTTAATTGGAACACTGATAAGTTATAAACGACCGTATATAATATTTCTCATAATATCATGCTAATATAACACCTACTAGAAATGTAATCATCTTCTAAAACACTACAAAGACTTCCACTTACTTACTTTATTATTTAACAAGATGATTTATTTACATATGTTGATACATATGTATACAAAGTTGTATTTTAATTTTTTTCTTTTCTCCGCACTCATAGGACAAAACGTGTTGTTTTTTTTATTTATATACACTTTTGTAAAATATTTGTATGGAAATTAATTTTACTTTTGTAATTTAGAATTTAATGAAAGTTCTATTTTTCATTAGAGACCGGTCGTTGCACAGTAGGAGTGCATGTGACTGTAAACACGATCGGTTGTAGGATCTATTCCCACTCGGGGAAGTGATCATATGGAGTCGGAGTGATGATATATATATATATATATATATATATATATATATATATATATATACATACATAATAATGATCACTCCCATTTAGCATAGCACTATACGCTCATTTTTATTTTATAATAGTTTCACTTAAGTGGCGGATACAAATGGTACACTTACACTAACCAGACTAGACGCGCTTGCTTTATATATTCCACCATTGAGAATTTAATATCAAGAAATAAAATATGAGAGATGGTGTATGAATGTTTCAAAGTATAAAACACTTTTCGCTAATATGTTAACCACATGGGCTACAAAAATTGGAAAGGGTAATAAATATTAAATTTGATATAATCAAAATCTATATAAAAACTAGCGGAACGCTCGTTGCTTCGTCTACATAACTATATTTCAGTATATAAATATTTAGTTTTACTTAAATAACCTAAATTACTGTATCATTACTGACACTGACAATACTGTTCTGTTCAATAGATAATGTGTAAAGAAATAACTATCACAGTACTTTATCAAAACTTTGACTTACTTACTGATAGTGTAAATTTCGCTTAAGGAACTCAAAATGGCAATAAGTGTCAGTTACGTTTTGCTAAAGAAAATATGGTGACTGCGATTTACTTGTCAGCGTCATTAGATTTCAACAAAATCTTCGGCAATCCGAAGTTTCTGGAAATATGTTGTCAACTCGTAATCTGTATTTTTCTACGTTTTGAGTCTAAGGCAAGGACTCGATCGATTCCACCATTAATATAGTCGTACAGAAAATAATAATGTACTAAAAATATTATACACAATAATTAATAAACGTGGCGTTAATAAAGGTCGGTCGTGGCGCAGTGGGACAGCTTCTGGCTGTAAACGCGATCGGTTGTGGACTCGATCCCCACTCGGGGGAGTGATTATATTTTAATTATTTTCACTTCTTCGCTCTGGTAAAGATAAAGTGCGGCGTTAAGTTCTATCATTTAACGCGCAATATCCCGAGTTCGGTGAAAAGCGAAGTATGGAGTGACTTGACATTACGCGATGCGGGTAAAAGCAAAAAAAAATTAATAAACACTGTATACAAGTTCTTAAAACCACATGTATTTTATGTTCAAGCAAGAACTCTGGTATTAAATGACAAGCATATATAAAACTCTTCCATTACTTATTCAATGATTGACAAGTAACGCATCGCTCAAACTATAAAGCAAGCGCGTAAAAAGCTGAAATTTGATATGTAACTTCTCAAAGAAGAAAACATTATATATTTTTTTTAATTTGTAAAAATAAAACGTAGTATAGTAGTAGTAAATAGTATGAAAAAGCGGTAGTGATTACAAACGAACGAGTTAAAATAAAAAAGCATTTTTCAGTTATTTGAGATAAAGCGTTAATGGGTTTTGTTTGACCTGCAACCAGATAGTGTCTTATCATTATTATTATTATTTACCCGTATATACATATCATTATAGCTTCACGCTTTCATCTAGCCTGGCGGTCTTAACACAATACTTCCTGTCTATTCTAGTCGGGAAGTATCTAGTGTTAAGACACTCCGTACTCCGCTATCCGTCGAATTTGAGACATTGCGTGTTAAATATCGGACCGCGCTTTTTCTTACCAGAATGAAAATCAAGCCAAAAATTTTACCTATCCCAAAATGTGCAAGAAATAAAAAATAAAATCTTAAGTTGTTATATAACATCTCTTATACCCGTACTATGAAAAGTAAAACGCCAAAGGCTAGTCCTACATAGACATAATAACGGTCTTTTGGATACATTTTGATAAAACATGACTTTTGAGGTTATCTGTCATACCCATTTTGTAAAATAAGAAGTTTACTTAACATTTTAAGCTTTAATTTTAAGGAAGGGTTATGTTTTTATTGAAAATATGATATTCCATGAAAGACTTGCATAAAGAAAAAATAATGATTTTTCTTTAGTTTTACTATCTTACATATTTAACATTGTAAAAGACATTACTTTCTACCTTTTCCAATTATTTCACAGATACTATGGATATGGAAAGACGTAACTTAACGCTGTATTATGGCTACCATGAAAAGTACGATGTGATAAACTACGTACGTACGTAGTTATGATAAAAAATAAATGATAATTTTATATATTTATCATGAAATAACATATATTTTACATAAATAGATATAAAATTATTTTATATGATGTAAATTTTTACTTTTAATAAATCGGTTCACGTCGTATTAACGTAATAACGTTTAGGCAGGCGTAGAATGAGCGGAAATTTGATGATCCGGTCTCGAGGTTGTATGTAAACGAACAAAATTACTTCTAATAACCACTTTACTCGATTTATGAGTAAATAGAGAAAAAAATAACCCCTTCTTTTTGTGGAGTAAAGATCTTTCTGGCTGAAATTTTATCGAATTGTATCTGACGTTTATTTTAATGGTAATGAAAAACAAATTTTTGTGAAATATTATTGTTAATTTATTTAATATTAAGTCAGAGATTTACGTTTTAATATTAGATTAATATTACAATATAAATACGCGAAGGTTTTTTTTACCCATAGGAAATACTCCAATATAATTAGAATAAAAAAAACAAAATATAGTTGAAAAATGTTTTTTTTTCTAAAAAAATCCTTGCTGTCCATCTCTAATGCCCCTTAAACGCTAATTAACGTCTCTGAATATAGAAAATAGTTTCTAAAGGTAGCCGGTAACACTACGCCCGTAAACAAGAACTTAACAAAACTTACGACGATAACAGTTCTCAGCGGAGTTCCCGGAACACACCATCTAATTAAGGGTTTAGCTTTTCAACTTTATCAGTCTAGAATATATTATGTATACATTTATAAATCTAAAACTAACTTGTTAAATATATAAATATTACTTCACTACAGTAACTTATAATTGCGTTATATTTGATTATTTGACTATTATATTTCAAATTTTGTTAAACAGAGGGTGGCTATAAGCCGAGATCGCAAATTCAAGGCAGTGGTGATGAGCGCTGCGTGTCAGCGCTCATCACCACTGCCTTGAATTTCGTTAAGTCCCCTATCATTTACTATTTTCTCTAAAGGTACATAAGAGGTTAGTGATATCAACTATTAATATGTTTATATATCTATATACTAATTTAAAGTCAATAAATAAAAAAATTGATGTTAGCCTACATAAAAACACTCAAATTTGTTTCACGTAATGCCAATTCACGTAACCGAATGGACGAATAAAAGAGCGTAACACTTCAAACAGATGGTCAAAGTGCGCTATGTTTTTTCATGGAAACACACTAGTTTTATTTCTTTATAACATATTTTACTAGTATGTTTATTTAAAAACATGTCGGTGTTCGTGTATGCCTTTTAAATTATTAAAGTAAATTTAAATATTTAAATTAAATTTCATACGCAATGGGACATTTATTATTTTTCTTTAAGTTTCGCCCTTTATCCTTAGAGAAAATGCTCCAATCACTCGGATCCATCTCATTCTTCTTTTACCTCGCCCATCATCATTTTCCTATTCATACATGACCTCCGGAGGTCAACATGTTATGTTACCTTCCTCCAATATCATTGATACTGTGTTTTCGGAGGTCAACCGAGGTCTCTCAACCTTTCGTATCACTTACCTTTGCCTTATAATAAATTTATAATAATGAATGAAGAGTGTGAAAGATATTTTATTCAGACTCATAGCCATCGCGTTTACACCAGACAGTCCTCCTGCGTCACTATAATGTCATCATTATACAAATTTACTGTATTTCACGTACAAATCGTCCTTGAAAGTAAGATTAGATAAGTAAATTTTGTTAGTACTTTATTATTGAAGTAATCAAACATCCCTTTATGCATTTAAAAGCTTTTATGTGTTCAGGAGAAGAACGTAAATAAAAAGCAAAAGCACGATAGGATGCTATAATGAACAATATCCATTGAGCTGTACTGAATTTTGCATGGAGCCGTGTACAAAGGAAGTCCTAAATAGACTAAAAATCTACATTTATTAGTATTTTTCCCGGCTTAAACTGTTCATTTAACTAAACATCTATGTGGCGTGTTTATTAAAAAAAAATAATAATAATTTTAAACCAAGTGACTTTTTGTGGATAATTTAGTTAGTTTCGACTCTTCAAATGCAATATCTCAAAATTCTATGCAATTTTCAGCACTTTTGCTTGACACTCACACTGAGATAGTGTCTTGACTCTAAGTTATCTGTGAGTTTCCTACTATGTGAGAAAAATCCTGGAAAAGTCACTTGAAAGGTTTATAATAAATTGCGTACAAATTCTGCCACATTCAGATGCTTGTATGAAGTTTTAGCCAATATATTTCATATACTAGTATAATCACAAAAAAGCAGCTTCACGCTTTATTTTGCATGGCAGGGTAGACAACTTAGTGTCAAAACTCTCCGTTGACTGGTTTCCCCTCAAAATTAAGCCATTGCGTGTTGAGTGGTAAACATAACGCACTTTGTCTTACAAGAGCGGAAAATTGAAATTAAAATTTAAATATAAACATTCCTCCGAGTTAGAATTGAACCAATAACCAATCGCGTTTACATCGTGACATTGTTACATAGCATGTCGATTTACTCGCCTATTTATTTTTTGACTTTGTATGTCACGTTATACAAAGTGAATGTCAAAAAGTGTATGTCAAAGGTATCGTTGTGTGTGTGTGTGTGTGTGTGTATGTACACTTGTGTGTGTGTGTGTACACTTATTTTATTAATTTTACGTATTTTCATGAAAAATATTAACTTCACTGCATTTTCATATAAAGTAATCACTATAAGCACGCACGCAGAATTTTTGTAAAACGACTTCTATATATTTCACTTATTTACTTATATATAATTCTTATTAAGTTACTTTAATGCATTTTGCTAGTTAAACAGATTTTGTACTGCTCAGAATTTAATTTGCTTGATAAATGACCTTTAGACAAGGACTATCAAGCCGGTACGGCAGCACATGTGCAAACTAGGACATTTAAGTAATTATCGGTGCAACATCGTGGGACATAGGATAACATGATTTAATTAAAGTGCCTTCCAGACGCCTAGTCCAATTTTGTGTACTGTAGTTGTAGAAGGAACAAAGATATTGTTTCCTATGTGCATTTGTTTATTGTTAATAGAAAACTCACTTTGATCAGTTTTTAAGAATAGCTTCACGTTTTTCTTAATATAGCAAGGTAGAGTGAGCCCAGTGTTGAGACACTATGATTTTTACTTCCCGGATTCCATACATTACGTGTTCAGAGGTAGAACTCAATGTAGCGCTTTGTTTAACAAAAGCAAGGAAATTAAAATAATTTAAATACCTTAATCATTCTTCGAAGATATAACATATTACATATTACAGCCAGATGCTTTTCCACAGCGCCATATTGCATTTAAATTATGTATTATATTTTAATATCTTAGATGCCAAATAAACCATATGTATAATCTTTATTTTCAAATGAGTTATTTTAAACAGTTTAATATAAAACACAAGTACGTATAACTAAACGCTCTGAGTGTAATATTAAAGCTCATAATACCACATCGACTGAAACCTTTGTGGAAGCAACAATGCACTTAATATCTGTCACATATTTTGTGTACTGTCTCATATTAAAACACGTATATTTACCAGGAAACGGAGCGGCTTTGGCGAAATTTTATGCTTATATCTAGTTGTAAATAAAATGTCATAATACAATAAAACAAAATATGTTTTTAATAATTAAGGAAGGTGGTTTTTAACTTAGTAAATTAGCAAGTAGTACGTAAATAACGCAGCAGCAGCCTTCCTATATATCATGTTTGTGGGTTTGATTCCCATCCGGATAAATGGTTGTGTTCAAATTATCTTCATTTCCTCAATTTCGTAAAATAAAGCGCGGAATTGAGTTCCGCCGCTAATCACTCAATGTCTTAATTTCTGTGAAAAATTTAGAACGCAGTGTGTACGTATAATGCATACTTATATATACGCAATAAGAACTATAAAAGGGCTTTTATAGAACGGAGTATCATATCACTAGATTGTCTCTACCTACCTAACTGTGAGAGGTATATCCAAAAACGACATATTTCACGATTTTCTAGTACAAATTACCTCTGTATCTTTAAATAGCTTAGACAAATATGTTAACCACATATCTTTCTCATAAGGTTAACGTATTACATTTATTTTTACCTTTTATTCTATATACATGATATTGATTCATTTTACATTAGGTTTTTAGAAAATGCTAAACGAGAATAAATATAATGAAAATTTTCCTTAAATGTTTTTTTAAATAAGATATTCTTAGTGTGTCTCGTCCCGCTTTGCTTGCCAACCCCTGGCTTTCGTTCACTCTCGATTAACCATACTTGTAACTATCAATTAAATTCGACCCATTTCTCTAGCAAACGCTGACAATGTTCCGGTGTCATTTTATAATACAAAAATGTCTATCTTTATAATGCCCAAACGAAGAACAATTTTATATAGCCAGAAGAGAGAGTAATTCATTTTCACTATATATTTTTTTCATCTTCACACATTTATCCCGCATAGCAGGATAGACAGGAAGTATCTTGTGTTTTTAGTATGACTCCGTAATTAGCTTTCTGCCGTAATAGAGATTTTGTGTGTTAAGTGGTGGAACTCAACGCCGCGCTTCGTCTTACCTAGGCTAGGAAATGAAAATAATTTAAATATAATCATTTCCCCGAGTAGGAATATAATCCATAACCGACCGCGTTTACGCCGTCCACTGCGCCACGACCGTTCTTCAGTTCTGATTCTTCTAATTATTCTTCAGTTTTATAATATTGAAATTATCCAATGTTAATAAAATCGCCCTTTACAATTTTAACAAACCTACCCTTAATATATCTCTGCACACATATATCGATATAGCAATGTAAATGGGTAAATGGTCGAGATCCTCTTATAGTGCAATTAAAATTAAAATACATGAAAGTGTTTTACATTGTTTAATTGCGTAATACGACGTTAATAATAAAATCATTTGATTTTAAAAACTTGTATTTATTTTGATTTTTTTTATAGTGTTAGATCGTTATTAATTTTGTTGTGGCATGTTGGAAAACGCTTGACTGCACGCGACGGTTATGAGTTCAATTTGAAGCTTATAGAAAGATATTTTGGTTCGATTCCCGCTGGAATTAATGATTATATTTAAATTTTATTTTAATTTCTTCGGTCTAGTAAGGAAAAGCGCGACGTTAATCAACGCGCAATGTCGATTTTAAGCAAAAACAGCCAGTTGAGTGTCTTGACACTAGGTTAATTCAAAACTTTTTTAAAGTGAGAAAATCCTATTACAGATATATTCTGAATTAGGGACTCAGGACCGGTTATGTGTAAGTCCGATTTAGCAGATGTAGGCCGTCCCGCCACTAACCGGTGTCCCGGGTAACGCGATCTTTATGTAGACCCCTAGCGGTCTGTAACTACCCTGCAGTGCAGGATAAAGCATGACCCTGTTGTTTTGTTACTTTCTTCCTCGATTTTTATAAGAGTGTGCTTAGATTCTATCAGTGAAAATACTATGTGTGTAAAATTGCAGAAATTAATGATTTATTACTTAAACTTTGTTTTCTCTCACATCATTTTATAATGAATGAAAGATTGAATGAATGAATGAACGAAATGAATGAATAAATGAAATATACTTTATTGTACGCCAAGGAAAATACATAAAATTTTAAAAAAGAAAAAAAAACAATGTCAAAGGGCATACAATCGGCGGCCTTATCGCTAGAAGAACGATCTCTTCAAGGCATATATAATATAATATAAAATGTATTTCTTTTTAGTTAATATACCTTAACTAAAAAGAAAAACATTTTATATTATATATACTACATGCAAATATATATATAAATCAAATATTTAATCGTTAAAATTATATTGTGTACAAACTTCAACGTCGTTTCTCTAAATACTATAAATTAGTTATACCTTTAGTTTTGAAGTGTTTTATTGAAAACATTGGGCTAAATACTAAAATTTTACGTTCGCCAAGTTATAATGAGGGATCATATTTAATGGAGCTATTAAATATCGAGCTCGACGTCTGTGTTTTTGACATAGTCATTTTTGCCAATCGACATTTAACTTTTGAAAACATAAAAAAATAAAAAAAGATTATCTTCTTTTAGTATATTTTTTTTACAAATATTGACTACTTGAATGTTAATATAATTATTCGTCTACATGTGACTGCTACGCTGGTCCTTAGAGGGATTTGTGAAAATTTTAACATTTACATGAGAAATATTTCCTTTAGGATTTAAACTTACCAACTTGCAAAACTAACAAGTTGATTTGCATATATATTATATTTATAATGCTTATTGCTTATATAGTAGAGTAGACAGAGATAATCTAGTGTTAAAATACACCGTTTTTCAAGTCACGTCCAAAAGACATATTGTCTAACGCATGGAGGAACTCAACGTCGTATTTTGTATCAACAGATATATAAAAATAAGGAAATACAGACAAACGTTTCAACTACTTAACGCCGGATTCAGATCGTTTCCCATACAGTATATACATTTTCCAAAATAAAAATTCTTTATAAAAATTAACACAAAGGTGGCATAATTAACAATATTTTATACACGAAATAGAATAACATTCATATAATTACTTTGAAAAATTATCTATAAATGTATATTTGACTGACGTAGCGTGATAAATACGTGTAAATTATACCTTGAGGCTTTAATTACATATTAGATGGACCGTAGGTTATGGATATCCCGCATGGAGTTGGTACTTAATGAAATAGATATGTAAGTAGTTATATGGTATTAAATGTAGTACGTGTTTCGGGCTTTTTTATATTTAATAACTAACAGACTAAACACAGCCAGCGTAAAAAGCTAAATTTTGGTACTAATGTACAAAATTTTTTACAACGTCACAGCGTATTGGCCAATGCAAATACGCTGTGATGTTGCGGGTAAGGGGCCCGATAAAGATATGGGCAGATATGGGCATGGAGGTGGGTTTTGGGCAGTCGTATCAAAATCGGAGGCGGACAGTACGGTGTCCCTACAGTCTCTGTGCTCAGCTCTACTACGCCACGATGGCGTGCCAATAAGGGAACTCATATACGTGTTTCCCAATAGGAATGATAGGATTTTGATAGCTCACAGCCGCCATTTTGGTTGTTTAACATTTTACATTTGTGTTGTTTTGTATTCAGTAATGTTTGCCATTTAATCATGAACAAGTTCACGTTCCCTCAATGTTTGGAAATTGTCCAAATTTTCTATCAAAATTCGAGAAGTATTGTCTCTACTCAAAGAGCATTTCGTGCTAAATATGGTCGTCATGGTGCACCGTCTGAGCTCGCTATACGAATATTCTTTGCACGATAGTAGACCACCAACACGACAACGCACAGGCCGTAGTAAAGAAAATATTGCCGCCGTATCAGCCAGTGTCGAAGAAAATCAAAATGTTTCCGTTCCACGACGTGCACAAGAATTGGGCTTGTCCAGAATGACAACCTGGCGAATCTTACGTATGGATCTTGGCCTACATCTTTACAAGATTGTGTTGGCACAAGAACTAAAGCCAGCAGACCATCGATTACGTTGTGAATTTGCTGATTGGGCGCTTGAAATGATAGAAACGGACACCGAATTTCATAGGAAAATCATCATTTCATCTTTTCAGACGAGGCTAACTTTTGGCTCAATGGTTATGTGAACAAACAGAATTACTTACTCATATACTAACATATTTCAATTCTTGAAATCGCATGTGAACACATGAAATCACTTGCGAACCATGTGTCATGTGTGGGTGAGGGAAAACACATCTGGACCATGGTGTCATGTGAGGATGGGTAAAATCATATATGGGCCATGATGTAATATGGCCGAATTAAAAGTAGACCAAGTTATTTTATATGGACGGGTAAAATCATGTGATTACACTAGTGCATATTGAAGACCATGATGATTGAAGACCATGATGTCACATGTTAATGGGAAAAATCACAAGTGGACTATGGTCTCATATGTGGATAGGTGAAATCTTATGTGGATCATGATGTTATACGTGGATGATTCAAATCATATATGGACGAATCAAATCCCATATGGTCATATGTGGGTGACAAAAATCAAATATGGGCCGTAATGTTACATGTAGACGAGCAAAATTACATGATGAGAAAATCACGTGTGGACCGTGATATCTTATGTGGATGAGTAAAATCACTCGTGGACCACGATGTGGTGTGGATGAGTGACATAACCTGTGGACCACAATGTCATATGTTGATGATATAAATAATGAGCCAGTAAAATGACATATGGACCATGGTGTCATGTATGGGTGGGGGAAATCACATGTGTACTATGATGTCATATGTAGGTGGAAAAAAACACATGTGGGCCGTGATGTCATATGTGGATGACTGAAATCACATGTAGACCATGGTATCATGGAAGGAGGGTAAAATTACATGTGGACTAAGATGTCATGTGTAGATGAGTCAAATCACAATTGAATCGTGATGTCATATGTGGATGATAAAAATAACGTGTAAACCGTGATGTCATATGTGAACGAGTTAATCACATGTGGTCCATGGTGTCATGTGTGGATAAGTGAAATCACATATGGACCATGAGTTCATATGTGGATGAGTCAAATCACTTGTGGAACATGATATCATATGTGGATGAGGAAAATTACATGTGGACCGCAATGTCGTGTGTAGATGAGCAAAATCATTTGTGGGCCGTGTTGTCATATATGGACAAGTAAAATCACAAGTGGACCTTGGCGTCATATGCAGACGAGTAAAATCACATGTGGACCATGGTGTTTTGTGTGGATTCGTTAAATCACATGTGGACCACGGTGTCATGTGTGAAAGAGTAAAATCACATGTTGACCATGGTGTCATATGTTATGAGGGAAATCACATGTGGACCATGATGTAGGTGAGAAAAATAATTTGTGGGCCGTGATGTCATATGTGGACGAGTAAAATCACATGTGGACCATTGCGTTATGTGTGGATGACTGAAATCACATGTAGACTATGGTGTCATGTGAGGATGGGTAAAATTACATGTGGACCAAGATGTCATGTGTGGATGAGTGAAATCACATGTGGACTATGGTATCGTATGTGGGTGAGGGAAATCACATGTTGACCATGTTGTCATGTGAGAATGAATGAAATCACATATGGCTCATGGTGATGACACCATTACATACATCTCATATGACTTGGATATATGTAATCACATGAAATTTGAGGGTAGAAGAAGATGTTCGTAATAAATGGTTTTTTAGACAGGATGACATTATGAAGTATAAACCTTTTTAATGTTACTGTCAGGACTCTCGCGTTTATATGAAGTCTTAGGCTTTATGTACCGTAGTAGAAATAGACTTTAAGATAGGATATAACAGCTATTACAATAATATCTATAACTAAAAGTATCTGCATGACTTAGAAACGATTACCTCTCTCATGGTCAGTTGTATTTGATCGGATGTAGATAATTTCGCTTAATTTACTCTGCACCAAGAAGCAAAAGTTACAATATGCTATATAGATAAATGATAAAAAAAAAACAAAAAAAAATGTGGCATATCTATCACATAAAATTTTCTTTTTATAGAGATATGAAATATGTTTGAATACCATAATATTTTGGTTTCACTATTGCGCAGAAAAGATTGCGGTCGATAGCTAAAATAATTATAAGTATGTCACTTTTTACAATATATTTTAAGGTCAAAAGCATAGTAATATGTGCAATACTGTTTTTCTTACTATTAAATGCATTGTTAATAGATTATTATACAAAAATATAGACTTTCTGTATTTCTCCATATAAATTGTACCTGTTCTTGGTGCAGTGCGGTGGTAGTGGGACTGCGTCTGACGCTAGATGCTTCCTGTCTACCTTATCTTTGTCCCGCATACCCGGATAAAAATATAAAGTAAAACAAAATAACTATATCGATTTTCCCAGATCTTTATACGTATACCCAGATCTTTGACATTTTCCTAAAATGATATGAAAAATTTTAAAAGAATTTAATTAAATTAAATAACAAGATGTTATAAACTTGAAATTGAAGCTTTTAACTCAAGTTAAACAAAATTAAATATTTTAAGTTAAGTATATATTATTATCATCATTTTAAATGCACACGAAAAGTTAGGTACAGTGTTAAGTGAAATGCAGCTCCGCGTCACAAGTGCCAACACTCGCTAATTAAAATATTATTAAGAACTTTCAAAATTACGAAACTACTGGAAACTAAAAGATTAACAGATTACTCTTAACTTAATAGAAGACAACTAGAATGTGATATGTTTTTTTAAAAATTAATATATTTTTTCATTTATGGCGTTTAAATTAATGCCTAAAGATTAAAAGTAGGTTTTACGCTTTATTCTGAATAGCAGGGTAGGCAGGGAGAACCTAGAGTCGTTCGAGATATTATATTTAGTGGCGGAACGTCACGCCTTTTTTTACAATTAAAGAGAAATATAATTTAAATATATTTGTCCCCCTAGTGGGGATTGAACCCACAAGTTTTGTGCTTAAAGCATAGCACTGTCACACCGTTAAAATTTCAATAAATTTTATTTATTGTAATATTTTTTACTAAAAGCCGTCATGGCGTAGTGTGACTGTAAACGCGATTCGTTATGGGTTCGATCCGATTCCCACTCGGGAGAATGATTATATTTAACATTTACTTTAATTCTTCCGCTCTAGTAAGATAAAGCGCAGGGTTATGTAGACCACTCTACACGCAATGTCTCGACTTTAGGGGGAAGGTAGTCAACGGAGTGTCTTGACACTAGGTTGTCTCTGACTCGTTGTGTTTTTAGTACACACAGGTTTTTATTTATACTATACCGCGAAGTTGCTTTTTTAAATACAATTGTATCGTGAAAAATATTAATGCAGGCTAATAATATTTCTTATATATGCTTACATACGCTATTATATTTATTTATATATTTATATTAATTAGTAATCATACTTCATTATGTAAACAAAATTAAATATTTCACGGTCTATTAATACACTTTTATATACTATTGATAAATATTATACTGATGTTTCACGCTTTTATCCAGTATAGCAGGGTAGACAGAGAGTACTTAGTGTCAAAACACTCCGTATTTCGCTTTCCATCGAATTTGAGACATTACGTGTTACGCGGTGGAACTCAACGCCGCACTTTGTCTTAACAGAGCAAGAAAGTGAAAATAATTTTAAATATAATAACTCCCCCGAATGGGGATCGAACCCATGACCGGTCGCGTTCTCTAATTAGTGATGCGGAGCGAGTGATATGAAATTTAGTGTAGTTTAAGTTAAAATAGAGAAGAAATGCAGAAAATATTGTTTTTTGTAAAATCTCATTAATAATACATTAATTTAACAAAATAAATATAACATACATTTACATAAATAAAATTGAAATGTCTGTTTTTAATATTAAAACATATCCTCTTATTACTAAATGCATATTTATGTCTACATGGTACACTTTTTCGTACATTCTAAGTACTTTCGGTCTACCCTGCTATGCGGGATGGAAACGTGAAGCTATAAATAAAAATAGTACTAGATTAGTAATTAGCCTATACAAGATTAAATAGTTTAAATTTTTAGACAATAATTCACAAAATTACTACACTAAATAAATTTATATGAACATAAATTTATTTTTACATTGAAATAAATTTATATGAAATCGTAACCTTCGTCGCAAGAAAAGCGTAGTTACAAATGGTTCTAATAAAAATATTTCATTTGTGCAGGTAAAGGTGAATTATGTGCTACTTCAGCATAATAGTGATCATATTTGACTGTCGATGCCGTGAATAAGTGGGATCCGGTGAAAATGAGTTTGCAATATTTCAAGACGCTACTGTTTCTCTATGGGCTTGTTTCAGGTATGTATTCTATAATTCAAATTCGTAACTACAACGTGTTAAGGCTGAAACCATGCGTTTTAGAAAGCACAAAAAATTATAAATTAAAAAATCGGCCCGTCGTGGCGCTGTGGGACTGTGTCTAACTGTAAGCGTTACTGCTTGTTGGTTTGAATGATTATATTTAAATTAACCTCATTTCTTCTCTCTGGCAAGACGAAGCGCGGCGTTCAGTTTCTCCATTTAACACGCAAAGTCTTGGATTTAGTGGAATGTGGATTATGGAGCTTGTTGATACTAGGTACTTCTCGTCTACCCTGCTTTGCGAAATAAAAAAATTGAAGCCTAAAAAAATAATAAATAATAATGATATAATATCTATGGTGGTGGCTTTTTTTGTTTGACACGTTTTAGTTGTAAATAGGTGATATGTCCCGCGTCCTGTTTCCTTTTAACATATAGAAAATAAGAAATCCTCTAAGTAAAAAGCATACATTTTTTTTTGTGTGGATAATAGATGAAAACCTTAAAGTAATTATTATGAATGTACTATATATATACATTGTTAATAACTGATCCTTATTTTATTATCCGCCTCATTTCTTAGAATTCAATAGCAATTACCATATTACACCTTTTTCTTTATATAAGTCCAAATAATATTTTTATTTCTTTTTGATCTTCACGCTTTTATCCCACATAGCAGGAAATACCGAGTATCAAGACTCTCCGTACTCCGCTTTACGTCGAATTTCAGACGTTGCGTGTTGAGTGGCGTAACTCTACGCTGTATTTTGTGAAACTAATTTAAATATAATCACTGCCCTTAGTGGGAATTGAACCTACAAGCGATCACGTTTATATTCAGACGCTGTTCAACCATATAAGAGAAAAACAACTAAAATTGATAAATTGATAAACAAACGTTGACAAATCACTTGAGAATTTATAATCAGTGAAATTGTTCTAACGTACTGTCACAGCGAATACCAACAGTATATATGTATGGTATTCCTCGCTAATTGCTACTATTGTCAAATATGCGTGAGTTTTGTTTGTGCAAAACGTGTCACGGTAATTTTATATATGGATTATTGTTTTTGCTTTTGTTTATTTTCTTTTTTATCTTCACAAAATTTTAAGCTATTTTCTGCATAACATTGATTGAGAGAACGTGATGATAGTCCTTTGTTCGATTTTGACTGGTGCTTGAGAGAATGCTTCTTTAAGGGGCAGAGCTTAACGCCGCCTTAAGTTCGTTGTGTTTCAATTTTTCGTTTTTTAACTTTCATAATTGTAGGACATAGTTTGATTGTTTTATAGTCAAACGACGCCCCACGACGCGGACTCGATTCCCGCTCGAGGAAAAGATTAAGTTTCAATTATCTTCGTTCTCTCGCTCTGGTAAGACAAAGCGCGGGGTTAAGTTCCGCGACACGTCTCGAATTCGGTGGAAAGCGCAGTACGGAGTGTCGTGATACTAGATACTTCCTGTCTACCTTTCTATGCAATATAAAAGCGTGAAGTTAAAACGAATTGTAAAGAATTTTTAAGATAAAGAGTTATAAAATCTCTGTGACGTATTATAGTTTTAACAAGAATATATATTAGTGAATTCAAACCACTACTTTTGTATCGCGGCGGTAAATTAATTAATATCACAATTATTAATATCACGGCTTAAAATCCTTTAAAAGTTGATACTAAATACAGATTAAATTTATCAGTTCATTAGTTAATGCTATTAGACATTAGCTGAGAACAATAGTTAGTATGAATAATCCTTGATTACTATTTGTGTAGGGTGCAACATAGCAAGCGTATTATAATCAAAGACGGTATACATTGTAAATTATTGGTTAGTTTATGTATAATATTATGCCTGTATGTAACTTAAAGGCCGTTCGTGGCGCAGTGGGACAGTGTCTGACTGTAAATGCGATCAGTTGTGGGTTCGATTCCCAATCGGGGGAGTGATTGTATTTAAATTATTTTCACTTCCTCGCTCTAAGACAAAGTGCGGCGTTAGGTCCGCCACTCATCATACAATGCCCCGAATTCGGTGTAAAACGGAGTGTCTTGACACTAGGTATTTTCTGTTTATCCTGCTATGCGGGATAAAGCGTGAAGCTAAAAAACAACAACTTAGTGTGTCATTGCGTTTCCTATTTAATTTAACTGCTTAGTTAAATAATTTTGGAAGCTGAAAAGGCAGTAAAGAATACAAAACTTATTTTTTTATAAATATTAATAGGCGTAACTTAACGCCACTCATAGCTTATTTTACATAGAAAAATAAAAACATATTCTCCTAGTAGAAGACGAGTAATAAATGATCGAGCGTAAAATCAACTACAAGTTGACTCATATAAATTTTTATGTCCATAATAGGATATAAAAATTTATATTAATTTTATTATATTTAACTAATCACTATATATACGTACATATAATTAATATAAAAATTACTAAAAAGACGAAATAATGTTTTTTTTATATTTAATATGGTATATAATGTAGACATAAACTAAACTTTCCAGCGACAACTCGCTTCACGCTTTAGCACGCGAAAAACGTGAATATAAAAAAAAGTACGAGAATTAGTAAGGAAATAAAATTTTATAATGAATTAAATCGTTCGGTCAATAGTTAGATGCAGATCATGGCGCATTGGGATAGCGACTTACTGTAAACGCGATCGATTAGGGGTTCGATCCCCACTCGGCGGGATAATTATATTTTAACCACTTTCATTTCCTCGCTCTGGTAAGAAACTCGGCGTTGAGTCTCGACACTAGGTACTTCCTGTCTACCTTGGTATGCGTGAAGCTGAAAAGTCGACAAGGAATTATGTCTCCAAAAACTAAGCCTTATAGTGACAAGTATTACGCCAAAAAGTAACATCATATATTTTTATAGAGTCTAAATCCGCACCTTCTAAAACAATAACCTCCGCATTGCTCTGATCAATCTAATGTCGCTTTATAGTAGCAAGACTAATATAATTACTCCTTGTCTAACTTGTCAGTATGAAAATTAAATAAACTTCACAGAATAAAGAAATGAGACTGGAAGGAGGTCGACTATGTTTTCATTAAGCTCGGTTCTCCATTATTGCACCTTGAAGGGGATTGCACATCTAATAATTATAATTTTATTTCATTGTAACACAATTTGCTGTTACAAATTTTAAATATTTTCTATGTAAATTAAATTAGATTTTTCAATTCAATCATTTTTTTTTACTATTTTGAAAATGCTATAGTTTGGACACTTAAGATTAGAGTACTTAAAAAAAAACTTTGAGCGCAGTAGGATTCTAAATCGTGTTTTATGGACCGTAGGTGTAGATGCACCGATCTCTAAGTCATGCCTTCTATATCCGACTACGTTTATATTATATACATACTTATACGCTTGTTACTGCAACTTATTTATGTTATGAAAATGATTTTTTTAAAGTTGTATGTAATCTTCTCAGTAATACAAATTGTACTGTATTGTATTATCTAGGCTATAAAAACATAATTAAAATATTTTAAATGGAACTATTTTAAAAGGAATAATCACGTATATTTTAGTATTCAATAATACGTTTATAAAACGCCGACGTTTCAAACGTTTTATAGTTGTCTACGGTCACGGGTGGAATTTTAATATTACATCATTATAGACATAAAACAATAAATATACATATATATATATATATATATATATATATATATATATATATATATATATATATATATATATGTGTGTTAAAAAATAGTGTTAAATTCTAGCTTTCATAAAGTTTTAGCAACATATCACTAATCCCTAATGCCATCTTCAGTTCGTTAAGGTCGATTCACACTTGAGTGAAGTCAAAGTTACAATACAGTATCGAGTGGGCTGCTAGCATAGAAATAATTTAACCCATGTTTAAATAAACTTCAACATGAAATTTTAATTTCAAACAACTGCACCAAAATATCATCTAATTGCTATTCTAAAAGCTTCAAATTTTAACGTCTCCTGGGTTGCCTTGGTATAGCGAAAGTTTTGAACTATTTTTAAATTTATCTAAATCAGTGTGGGACTAATTTATTGTAGAAAGTTAGAATTATGTGTAATTACTTATAAGGAATTAATTTGATAGCAAAACACCTTCGAACTTTGTTTTCTATACATGAATAGACAGAACAGACTAGTTGTACTAGTTTAGAGGAAATAAAAATAATTTAAACAAAATAGTTTTCCACCCAGTACGTATCGTACCTACAGCCAATCGTTTTTAGTGTCAAAGGCTGCGCCACGATGACCAAAAAAGTATATTCTTGTACCTACCTACCCTTGTCCTATTTACAAGCTGTTATTTAATTCATGTTAGCTAGTTAGTGTATTTTGGAAATCTTGCAAGCTTAATTTTACCTTCCCAGTGCCTGATTGAACTGAAATTTGTAATCCATCTTTAATTCTGATAACAATGCAATTTATTGTTGTTTATTTATATAAATTTCTCAAAGATTGAGACATTGCGTATAAAAGACTGATTTAGCATTATTTCTTCCTATCAAGATTTTCATGTCATTTCGTAAATAATTATTATCATTGATCATTCCAGTCGATCGCTTTGTATGGAAAACATAGGAAGGTGACATTCGAAATGTATTGAAAAACGTTATTTTATCTAAAAAATGCATATGTTCTTCATATCTGTTGTTCTAAATAATACCTTAAGTTAATAAATAATTACTTTCATCATTTCATTCCTCCGCTCTGGTAATACAAAGCGCGGCGTTTAAATCGCTACTCAACACGCAATATCTAAATTTCAGGCTGAAAAGAGTCAACGGAGTGTCTTGACACAAGTTTGTCTCTGAATACCCTGCGATGTAACATAAATTGTAAAGCTATAAAAAAATCCATTATTCTTATGACAATGTTGTTTTTACAATAAGTATGAATATGGGCAATTACAAATATTTAAAGTTATAATATATATTTATAATAATATATAGTAATAAACTTATAAATCACCAACTGCGATGGTCAGCTGGATTTATTACGCTATGGATCGCTAGTTGAATTAATATTTACCTGTTAATCCCCCTCATGTCTGCAGGATCACGTATTTTGTCGGTTGCTTATCTCTTGTTAACTTTGTAGTTGTTTCCTGGTATTCCTTATATAGAACAGTATAAATAAATAAATGTTTGTAAACGGCTATTTTGAAACGAGCTGCTATCTATCTATATATAAATACGGCTATAAATACGGCTATGAAATTTTGCACAGTTATAGTTTAAATAGAGGAGCGTAGAGTTTTGATATAAACCACATACTATTAACGATTTTGATATACACGCTTACGTCTTGGAGATACATGTTTCTTAATATTTGGCATTCAGGCGTGCGTGAAGAGCATGGTGGAGAATAGAAACTTATATATTGAGAAAATAACACTTAAAAGACTAAATTAACGGTTTAAAAATAGAGAGTCTCGATTGTTAAATAACCTAAAAGAGAAAAAAATAAATTAAGCAGTATATATACATATACATATATAGATTTTAATTCGGTTTGTTTGTAAATGGTGGCAGCGGAGTCGGAAGAGAACAAGTTTACTTAATTATTACATCTTTACCGATTTCCTGCTTAGCAGGGTATCGAAGCGAATTTAGTGTTAAGACTAGTTAACCTCCTGAATTCGAGATAATTTGTATTGACTTGCGGAAGTTAACACCGCATTGCATCTTATCAGACAGAAAAAATGGAGATTTTAGTATAATCATATCCCCGAATGGTGGACTGAACCCACGAACATTGGGACAGCGTTTACAGTCCGATAATACTGCGCCAACTTAGTTTTATTTTTTTGACTAATTCTAGTATTTTACGTTGTTAATGTGTTTTGCTGATTAGATAATATATGAATAAATATATGGTTTTGGACCATTTTGGATAAATTAATTTCATAAATAAAAAATAAAATTTGCTTCCGCGTGCCACACAGCTGTGGAATGACCTACCTGCGGCAGTGTTTCCAGGTCGATACGACATAAACACCTTCAAAAAGCGCGCTTATTCCCACCTTAAAGGCCGGCAACGCTCCTGTAGCTCCTTTGGTGCTACACAGGGCCGTGGGCGGCGGTATTCACTTACCATCACGTGACCCGCACGCTCGTTTGCCTTGCCTGTCCTATAAAAAAAAAGTTTTATTAGTTCGCTGGTTTTGCTAGTCATCATATTTCATATATTGTATATAAAAATATATAATATAGCATAAAATAGACAGATCACCATATTCTTGGTACTAGAATATAATTAAAATAACCATTTATTAAATCGAGCATGTCTTCAAAGTCATCGCTGTAAGTTAAGTTTAAGAAGTAATACGCGTTAAGCTGACAAATTAGTGCTCTCGGTGAATAAACCGCCTAATCTCTGAAGATCAGATGTTAAAGCCATTAAAATATTAACAGCTCTTGTACGACATGTATATATACTATAAGTACATTTTTTATATTTACTTGAAAAACATATAAAATATATACTAAGTCAGTGAATATGGCTTAACGCTGATGGCATGCCACTCAACACACAGAATTCTGGCAACAAATAGAGAACGGAGTGTCTTGACACTAGGTTCTCTGGCTACCCTGCTGTGCACAATGAGACGTGACTCAATGTAATGAATTTTTTTACCAAAAAATTATTTAACTAAAAACCATCGAAAATACTAAAAAAATATATTTGACAGTATATAGGTCATATATTAATAAATAATTAAATAGGAAAATATTATTAACAATAATTTATAAGGCAAAATATTTATCCAACGGAAACTTTCCTCATAGACGAAGTTTGCTGACAGTTTTGATTAATTCCCGCTGCTAACTTAAACGTTAATTTATACGGTATTTTTTTTAAATATCATCCAAAAGTCGTATCAGCAATTCCTTAATATTTATACAGATTTACCAAATCAGACTACAAGTGAAAAAAATTATAATTACTTATTGTAAAATAATTTAATGTATAAAAAATAAATAAAAGAACCTCCATAGGTATAGAATCCCGCATAGTAGGGTTGTAGACAGGAAGTGTTGAGACACTCCGTACTCCGCTTACCGCCGAATTCAAAACATCGCGGCGGAAGACGGAGTACGTAGTAGCGGAACGTAATGGCGCGCTTTGTCTTACCAGAGCGAAACTTTGAAATATTATTTATAATACTGAATTATACTACCATTTTACATAGTCTAGTTATTTTAGAGAGAATATATTATGCTAAACGTGGCAATGCTTTGTTCTTCCCGTGGGGGGACGAGGTAGAATACAATTCCCCTACTGCTGCGTAACGTCCCGTAAGAGGCGGGTTCCCATTAATTTGGTGGTAGGAGATTAATCCTCCGACTGGTTTGCGACAACTGATCTGATGATGTGTTCCGGTTCGATGGCATGTAAGCCAGTTTTTCCCATTCTCACCCATCCTTTTCCTCATCTCCTTTTACGTCCATTCCAAGGCGGGCTACGTATCTACAACTCTAATTTTGTAGATGTCCATAGGCGAAGATGACTTCTTACCTTCAGATGATCCTTCTACTCGTTTGCCTCCTTTTTCTATAAAAAAAAATGATACAAAGGACAAAATAATTAGAAGTTTATGTAGATACGGCCACTTATTCTATACTTATAGCACCATAAACAAAACAGCTTCACCTTTTGAGCTGGAGTGGCAAGACACTTTTTTGCCAACTTATTTAGTTACACTCTTAGATTAGAAATAAAGTCAAAAAAGCATACAATATAATTTAGTGTAAAGAATATATATCTAATTTAACTACTGCAGGTGAATACTACAATAAGCAGTCATTTATCATTTTCAACACGAAAGGGTCGGGACCTTTCCAGACAAAGGGAGGAAAGTTTAGGAAAACGTGATGTAGGGAAATTTAATACTGATACGTAAAACCCGCAAGCATCGATATTCAATTCGAGAAATTTCGTAATGATGTTTACGTAAATATATTGAGTTTAATATACCTATTTGAAAGTGGATAAATTATATTACATGTACAGGGATTTGTATTGTGGGAGTAAAAGCAATTGTTTTGAATATTTATAATATGGTTTAAATTAAATCACGTGACGGACAGTCGGTTATATAAAACTTAATATTATTAAATAAATCAGCTTCACCTACATAGCTGGGTTGTTAGAGACAAAGTAGTTTTCAGATACTAAGTTCACGTCCCACTGCGTCACGATTGCCTTTAACCTTATCATATATACATGATTAAATAATAAATTATTGAAATAAAAATCATAGCTCTTGCACATCTCCGTTTTTATATGGCTTACGTTTTAAAAATGTAAAATAGCCCCCACTGGACACTGTCCGTGGCTTTGTTGAAATTGTAATATCAAACCAAGACAACTTATAAAGGCAAAAGGCAAATATTGCAAGTTTTTCTCTTTTAAAATATCACACAAAACATATTTAAATATTTTCACGCCAAAATTCATTTCGTTTGACGTTTCTGGGTTTATAGTTTTGTAGGTCATAAAGAAGAGTAATAAAATTTTCATATAAAACTCAGATATTTTTATTGGAACCCTTTTTGAAATAAAAACAAATCTTTGTTTAATATTAATCTAAATCAATTTCATTTTGGAAGTTATGACTTGACTGAAGTAGACATTGATTTTTAATAATACCATGTTATTACAACTATATTAAATAGATATGTATTTGAACCTCCTATTTAATAATATATTTCAATTTCAAGGTATGTTATAATGTATTTAGCACATTTGAAGATGCTACAAGGTGCTACGATAGCACAGTGGCATAAAATCTGATGAAAGCGAGATTATTCTGGGTTAGACCCCTAATCAAGGGAATAATAATATTGAAATTATTACCATTTTTCTGTTCTGACAAGAACAGTTGAGTGGAGTTGAATACTGAAAAACGTTTTGTCCGTCTTGATACTAAATTATCTTCCTACCTTTTTATGGTTCTGTAGAAAAAACTTTTTATTTATTACATAAAAAATATTATGTATAACAACTCTGAATAAGGTAAACATCACCAGTCATTTTAGATACAATTTAAATATTCATAGTTGCTTCCGTCTTCTATATGGTAAGCTTGGGGAGAAACGTAATATCATATTACTATACTTTTCCAAGAAAATTTCTAGAATGATAACGCTGGTTCAAAATGTTTATGTATTTCCTGCATCAAATGTATAGATCAACTTGTATTATATTTACTTATTGTTAGGAACTTTTGCTAGAAACATCTGATACATTTTATTGTATACAAACGTGGAATTATTAATTTCGTCTATAAAATGCTATAGTTCCTAGTTTTATTTTGATAAATTTGCTTGGTAGAGTCATATTGGAGATTCGCTAAACGATTTATCATACAGTTTTCGTTTATTTCAAAAGATGGGAATTAATTAACATTAGAATGTTGTCGTTTCTTTGTTAAAAAAATCTATAAGTTAAAACCACAAAACAACCTCTCAACTGCAACAGATAACCGTTCCTCTTTGTCGTTCCTCTATTGGAGTGAGCGGTTGTGGTAGTCAGTGGCTGGTAGTGCACCTTACAAGAAGAAATAGAAAAGCGTTAATAATCGCTTAAAATGTAATTGATAATAAAATATATTAATTTCCATCTCAATCTGTTATTATTTTTTCTTTTTCTAAAGATATAAGTACATTAAATTACAATTTAAGAAAACCCCATAATTGAAACGGGATGACAATTTTTTATCGTGACGCTTTTTTTAGCTTCAGGCTTTTATCCCGCATAGCAGGGTAGACAGAAAGTACCTAGTGTCAAGACATTCCGTACTTCGCTTTCACCGAATTCGAGACATTGCGTGTTGAGTGGTGGAATTCAACGCCGTACTTTGTCACCAGATCAAGGAAGTGAAAATAATTTAAATATAATCACTTTCTCGAGTGGGGATCGAACCCACAACCGATCGCGTTTACAGTCAGACGCTGTCCTATGCGCCACGACCGGCCTTGGTAATAAACTATATAAAATATAAAAAACATATAACTCTCTGTAAACTGTTACTTATAAAAATCTTCCACTACTAAATTAGAGGGAGCTTCCTTGCCGCACAATGAACGCATAATTTCCTTGACGTTTTTTTCTCCGCGGTCAAAAGGGCACTTTGTCTAACCTATTAGTCTTCATTTATCCCGCTCTGAAACATTCGAGGCAAGCAATGTAACTTACATTGCAATTTTTAAAGCTTTGGCCCGGAATAAATAATGTGGGACGTGCACTTTTTATTTTTAAACGTTGAATTAATTTTGTTTTTTTTTCTGTGTCAATTTTAGTTAAGAATTTTCCTTGAAAACATTTTAGAAAAAACGTATAAAAATTTGAACGCAACGAACGAAATTCTTATACGTTTTTGCTACAACTTATTTATGTTGTTAGCATCTCTGTAGAGAGATTTTTACAAATTTCTACTACTTAAAGATTATTAAGAAATAATCGTTTAACAAGAGAGATTGCTATTTTATTTCAATAGTTACTATTTTAAAGTGTTATTCCACACTTAGGATTAGAAAACATTTCGACGCATCTGGTAGTAGAACGCATGGCTTAGCGGTCAGAGCGCTTTGATGCTATCCAAGAGGCGCGGGTTCGAATCCCGCTGCGTTCAAATTTTTATACGTTTTTTCTAAAATGTTTTCTAATCCTAAGTGTGGAATAACACTTTAAAAATAGTAACTATTAATTTCCCTTGACTTTCTTATCATTTCAAATAATTGTACACCACAAATTTAGTAAGATTTGTTACGATTTAAGATATAACTTATAGAACTAAACATATTCAAGCTACTTACACATTAGTAAGCATAAGCAATAACAACAAATGCAATTTTCTAATAGATATTTTTATTTATATATTAAACTATATGTGAACAGAACAACTGTAGAGTTTCTCACTGGCCCTTCTCAGCAGAACTGTCTTCTGAGCTGATGGTAGCTTCCTGTAGGACTAACAATACTGACACTTGTGTTGATTAACTATTAGAAAGTTTGAATAAACAGAATATTTAGTGTTAGTTAGTATTTGAATAAACAGAATTTTAATTTTGAATTATTTATATTTTTATTTTACTTAACGTCTTAGTTTTATAGTGTGGGTCAAATCTATTGGTCAACCAATGTCTACCATCTTTCCAGTCAGATTGACCTGAAATGTAATACTCTTTTAATTTTAATGTCAATAGATTTAATATTATTGTTAATCCAAAATGGCGAATTACATATTTTTTAAAGTCCATTATATATGCGTTTTAAATCTTGATAAGTAAATCGTTATAAGATTATTTTGTTTTAGAAAAAGTAAATATATGTTAATAATAAATGAAAGGGCTTGAAAAATAAAATCCAGTGCTCCTTTAGAAAATCAAACCCAAAATGGCTTGCAATGCTTTTTCAAAAAAATATTTTAATATACCTGAAATTTATTTACTTTACATTTAAATCATCACCATAATCCTAAATCAGCTCGATGACATCAAATATCTTTATTGTAATTCAACAAACATAATCCGTTGTTGAAACTTAGTCACCAAGTTTTCTTCCACGAATTAAGGAGATTACGCGTGTTAAGGGAAAGTCACTAATGGTCGAGACGCACAATAAATTTCGTTACACCGACCAACTTTGTGGGTGAGGTACGTGATGCAAAAGTTTCTACATCGACACGAGAACATCGCTATAATGTGACGGGCTAGCATTACCATATGGCCAAAAGCGTAAAGCGTTTGACGTTATCGTTGTATAAATTTGAAATGATGAAAATTTTAAAACTCATGTCCGTAGGTTATAGATTCAATATTGCCGTTAGAATTTTTTTTATAATAGATAATAACCTTATTGCGCAGTAAAATAACGTCTGATTGGAAACGCTATTGTGTTCTGTTCTCACTCGGAGAATAAATATACTATGAGACAAATGGCGGCGTTGAGTTCCGCTGTTAAGCGCGCGCCCCCTTTGATTTGAGCGGAAAGCAGCGAACAAAGTGTCTTGACACAAAATTCTCTCTGATTTATCTACTATTATTGAAGGGGAATATTACAAAGATTTTTCAGCCTAGAAAATACCTTACGAAAATAAACTCTATTCATATATATTTATATATATACAAATAGAATTTTGCGACCCACTACTACTCAATAATCATTTCGGATTAAGCCACTACTCAATAATCATTTCGGATTAAGTATTGAAAAATTAAATTATATTTTTTATAATATGTGATTTATTTTAGTTTTTAATTTTTAATAAAGACTTTTAGTGATAATAAATCAAAAGTGTAAATTATTTTCAGTCTCACTCTTATAGTAAATTTGCTTGTGCAATTCCGATAACGTCCAGTGCAGCTGTTTCCAGGATTAGCTCGAAAAAGGCGAGAGAAAAAGCTAAAAATTCTATATATTTATGTAGAAGTTTCTATATAAGTATTATAGAAATTTTAAACATATAAATTAATGTACAAGAACCTCGTAAAAAAATAAAAAAAAGATTTGATCGAAGCCGTACTCGAACCGCCACTTCTTGGAAATCGTTCATGCACTCTGCCCACTAAGTCATGCGTTCATATAAAGATAAATGACGTGAAATTTTTATACGAATATACGTTTGTTATAACTAATTTTGGTAGTTCTAGGCCCCTATTAATTATTTTTTTCTAATTACTATTAAACTTCACGCTTTTAATCCCGCATAGCAGGGTAGACAGAAATACATAGTGTCAAGACACTCCGTACTTCGCTTTCCACCGAATTCAAGACATTGCGTGTTGAGTGTTGGAACTCAACGCGCAACTCACTTTGTCTTACCAAAGCGAGGACGTGAACATAATTTAGTATAATCACTCCCCCTAGTTTAACCTACAACCGATAATGATTACCGTCAGACGCTATCCCACTGCGGCATCATCTAAAAATGATTTTCTTTATATTTAATTACTTTACTTAAATATTTAAAATAAATATTAAATATATGATTTTATAGTTTCTCCAGTAAAGCCTTATTATTTGATACTTATATTGGGTCAATAAGTAGAAAGATATGTATTTTTCTAGCATATTTTAGTACTATTCTACCTTTGTAGCAGCCATGTGGATATTACTGATTATGTATAATTATATAATCATTGGAACTAATATACCAATCGCAAACCAGAAAGTGAATCAAATTTAACTTGCAAGTTTTAATTATACTTTACTTTTTTTATATAAATAACAAAACAAATAGAATTAGTTAAATTAAATAAGTTTAAGATATAAAAAGTAGCTACTATCCCACGTAGTCAAACAGAATCTAGTGACAAGACACTCCGTATAAATAACATTTATTTATATATTTTTTTACCTTTACGCTTTTATTCCGCATAATAGGGTAGATAGGAAGTACCTAGTGTCAAGACACTTCGTACTAAATCTAAACAATACGTGCGTAATATACCGCAACTCGACATGCGAACTTATTAATAACATATTATTGAATTTAAAAACTCGTAAAGGAAACAAAACTGCAATAACTTCACAGAGAAGGACTTAAAGAAATCTCTTTCAACCATCCGAAGCAAGTGGCAAAATATTTTCTTATATTTTATATCCCGAATATAAGCATTAGTATCTTTTATAACCTTAGTTAGTGTTCTCTTTTAAGAATTAATGGTTACGACTGTTAAACCAACACATAGGGTGTTGTCAGTCAGTAAGTAAAAATAAATTAAATTAATAATATTAAAATTGTTATTTTATATTTGATATTTTGCAAATTTCAGACATTTATTGGCAAATTATCAATACTGTAAATGTCTCATGTATTGGTAATTATATACAAGGTGCATTATTATTGTTTAAGGACACGTAAATAATTTTTATATTTCCTAATGAGAATGTTGTACACAACTGCGACTGTATAAGTTCTTCTATTATTATTGCCGGTTAAGGATGGATACGTCTCTGAATATCTTCCTCTTATCTGCTATGATGAAGCCTATCTCGTTCCGCGTCACAGCGTCTGGGCTTTGCCAGGTCCACCCCTATGGGACTTCTTTTTGAACAATGAGACATGAAGAAGAGTCAATGCATCTCGAGGTTTACCAACATTTGCCCCCTATGATGCCTGCGTTATGTATAAGTGCGACTATGTATAAGGACTATATTTAATTTCATTCTTTATTTGACAACTTTATCTCAAAAATATTGTATTCTAAAAATATAAAAACTTTCTTTTGTCACGAAAATTTAAATTTTAACTTTGGTTTTAATGTCTTTTTACTTAACATTTTACGTTGAAATCTGGCACTATCTTGATATACGACCTCGGAAGTAGTAACCCTAGACATTGGTCGATAAGAATTGTAAAAGCCTTTTTATAAAAGCTTTGAAAAATTATAACACTGATAAATGAACAATACAGAGTGACGTCATCGTGGCGAAATTTATGTGTATGGAACCAAAAGCTTTATTTAGTATAACTAAAGGTTCAAATAAAAAAAAATAAAACTTCAAATATTAAAAAAGTCTTTTTGCACCTAATTTTTTATATTTTAATAATATAATATAAAATTGTGCATAATACACAGTAAGAGAAATGTTAAATTTTAAGTTTAATTTAGAAAAAAGCGTTTCAATCATTTTCTCTCTTCAGTTACAATTTATGTTAAAGTAATTAAAACGTCACAGGCCAAACGTGTGTCAGTGCACGCGATGGATAAAGGCATCCACCTAAGGGTTTTTATAAATAAATTATAAAAATAACTCCGCTTAGGAAATAATATAACCTTTTTAAGGTTTTAATCTCATAGAAATAATATTTGTCAGTTGCAGTTGTCTTAATGTTACAAATAAATAGACCTTTATGTAAAAGAAGAATATATTATTTACACCATTTATTCCGCGGCTCACTACAACGTTGACATGGGGAACTTCAACGCTAAGGTCAGAGTACAAGAAAGCGAAAAATCGCGTATCGGGCCACATGGATTGGAGCGCAGGCATCACAGAGGGCAAATTTTGGTAAACCTCGAGATGCAGGGACTCCTCTTAATGTCTCGTTCTTCAAAAAGAAGTCCCATGGGGCGGACCTGGCAAAGCCCAGACGCTGTGATGCGGAATGAGGTAGACTTCATCATAGCAGATAAGAGGCAGATATTCAGAGACGTATCTATCCTTAACCGGTTCTATACCGGTAGCGACGACAGACTGGTACGAGGCACGCTGAATATCGTCTTCAAAGCCGAAAGTAGTCGCAACTAAAATCAGACCATGGATATGAAGAGTTCCAGCTGGAACTCCAGAACCGATTCGCTCTGCTGGAAACCGCCAATTTGAATCTCATGCGGCTTAAACGTGAAATTCCCCCTGACTGAGCTATGTCAGTAGAATCCAAGTCTTCTCTCTCCAGACGGATAAGAATCCTCACACAGAAGAGCCTCCACTGCTCAACTGCGGAAGCTATCAAACCCGCTATTGGGTAGAACAGGGGGTCCAAAATGTTCTCAAGACTGCTGGACAGAAGTCATCTGACAAAGCTGAAGGCGGCAAACAGCAGGGTCACTGCGTCTAACCTTCAGATTCTGGCGAAAGTGGAGATATTCTATGGGGACCTGTACTCTTCGGGGACGGAGAAACTTGCGGCCTAAGACATGGACATCCACGATACTCTATCAATCGCCATGTCACCGAGAACATCCCGCAGGTCGACGACGGCGAGATTATGCGGCTGGCTATGAGGGCATTACTACAGAGGGCATTGCTTCTCAAAGCTGGAGGCATACCGTTGCTTACTGCTTTAGCGAGGCTTTTTAATGATGTTATCCCTCAGGGTATCGCACAGGAGACGTAGTCCAGGAGTTTAAATCCTCTTGTTCTTCAAGATGGCTGATAGGAATCTATTAAAGAACTACAGGCCAATTTACTTCTGGGCCAAGTATACAAGGTGTCCTCAAGGGTAATCACGAATCACCTTGCTATTAGAATTCCCAAGTTCCAGCCACCAGAGGAAGCAGGTTTTCGTAAAGGCAACAGCAACGTAGACCACATTCATACTGTCCGGCAGATTGTACAGAAAACTGAAGAGTACAATTAGCCGCTGTTTATGGCATTTGTTGACTTGGGGACCTTCCATTCTATCGAACATTCTTTGACTACGAAACCTTCGATTCTATCGAAATCTGGGCTGTCCTGGAATCTGTAGTGATTCATATCGACTGGCGGTGGTGAGATGTCTCTACAATAATACGATGGTGACCGTGCAAGTTCAGGGCCAGAGAACACGACCGATTCAACTCCGTCGTAGGGTAAGACAGAGAGATGTAATATCCCCAAAACTACTCACCAACGCGATGAAGAACGTCTTCAAGACTCTGGAATGGACAACATGAAGCGTCACCATCTATGGAGAGCACATCTCACATCTTCATTTCACAGACGATATAGTCATCTTTGCAGAGACGCTGGAAGAGCTTTATGGAATGTCAAACGTCCTAGGTGGGTCCTCTCAACGTGTCGGTCTCGGCAAGAACTTGGACAAAACCAAGATCATGTTCAATAAATATGTCGGGCCGAGACCGATATCTGTCTATGGCATCCCCCTCGAGGTTGTGCAGGATTACGTCTACCTTGGCCAGCCAATCCAACTAGGTTGGCAAAACATTGAGAGTCACGTTGATAAGAGGATTCGGTTGGTCGGCTAGCCCATCCGGCGTCCCACCCGTGATGACGTATGGTGCTGAGACTTGAATATGTCAGGTGTCTCTCGCGCAGATAAAATCAGAAATGAGATTATCCGTGAGAGAACCAAAGTAATGGTAACGGACATAGCTCGGAGAATAAGCAAGCTGAAGTGGCAGTGAGCTGGCCATATGTCATAGGATCAATGGCCGCTGGAGCAGATGAGTCCTAGAGTGGAGACCACGTCTCGTTAAACGTAGCGTACGAAGACCTCCGACCCATCGGTCTGACGATATTCATAGGATCGCCAGCATACACTGGATAAGGTACGCAGAGGACCGAGCAACGTGGCACGCTCTGGTGTCATGTTCAGCAGTGGACTGATGATAACAACATTTATTAAATTTCAGAACGTATATAAAATTAATTTTAGCCCGCAATATGATTTGTGCGTTACAATAATAAAGTCCTGATATTTTCCGTTTCCGTACAAATGTTGGGCTAATCTCTCTTAATGTTCCTCTACGCTTGTCAAAAGTATTCATGCCAAATTTCAGCTTTAACGCCGGTCTAGCGAGTAGTGGGATAGCGTCTCACTGTCGCTGTCATGTTGTGAGCATGATTGCTACACAGAGGAATATTTATATTAAAATTATTTTTGATCCTTTACTCTGGTAAGATAAAGTGTGGCGATGAATTCCGTCACTCACGCAATGTTTCAAGTTCAGCGGAATGCGAAATACAGAGAGCCTCGACAGTAGGTACTTCCTGGCTGGCTACCTTGTAGTATAAAAAACATCAGCTGTCTATACCGTATGAGTATTAAGTACACTATAACAGTATCGCAAGACTTTCCTTGTATTAAGAATTTTATACATTTTTTTTATATTTGGGTTTGTGTGATTAATATTTAAGTAATTGTGTGTCTTCTCAATTTTTATCCTTTATGTTTATTTCATACTACTAAAAGTAAATCATATTTTTTATCTTTATTATATAAAACATCTAGTTATCCCTTTTATGTAAATCTCTCTTCTACTTTCAGAATGTATGAATATGTTAGCCACATGTTTAATTACCTATATCATCATTTGGAAAGATTTTATTTTATAAATTGTTAATATTATAATTTTGTTATTCCAAAGATAACATTAATTAAAAGTTTGTCAAAGTTTGCATATAACGAAGCTGTTTTAAATAATCGTGCTCTGGAACTCGAAAGTCGATTCCGTATTATCTTTGGGCGCTTAGTGACCACTCTTCCCACTTTTATGCCCTTTCCCCGGGAAGGGTTTTGCTGTTTGTAATTGGATTACAGAATTAGTCTGAAGTTTCTTTAAAATTGCGGGAGCGTGGACAAAAAATCTCTACAAATGAATGGAAATGACAATCCTTTTTTATAATTTACATATAAATTGTTTTCTATGGAAACTATTAACCTACCTTGGTTTGCTTGCAATTTTTAAATTTATTGTTAATAAAAAAACCTTAGGCCGGTCGCGGCGCAATGAGTTAGTGTCTGACTGTAAACGCAATCAGGTGTGGCTTCGATTTACGTGACATTCAAAACGTAATAATTGGAGTTCGGCGAAAAGCGGAGTACGGAGTGTCTTAACACTAGGTACTTCCTGTCCTCACTTCTATGTAGGATAAAAGCATGAAGCCAAAAAAAATCTTATACTATTTACCGCATAGCGAAAGCAAAATTTTACATTTTACATTCCGCACTAAGTGGCTAAAATCATTGTTAAGATTAAAACATCATGTTTATTATTAAACGTAGTCCCACAGCGTCGTCGCTATGGTAAGGCATTAAGTTTCACCATATATATATAAAGGGTTTCCCAATAAGAACGATATGTTTTGATATTGAAATAAAACATGTAATATATGTTCGAATTTCGGGCTCAATGGCTTTATTTGATAGGAAATTTTATTTTATGCTATTTATGATTTAAACAAAATACCGTTCAAATGATCGCCACGACTTTTTTTGCACTGGTGAATACGATCGGTCCAATTTTCGATGACTCGGTGCAGCATTTCGGCTGGTATGGCCGCTATAGTCGCTCGAATGTTGCGTTCAAGGTCTTGAATCGTAGCTGGTTTATTGGCATACACTTGAGATTTAACATACTCCCCACAAAAAATAGTCCAAGGGTGTTAAATCGCATGATCTTGGTGGCCAATTGTGAGGACCGTTGCGAGAAATAACCAACGCACCAAATTTATCACGCAATAAATCCATTGTGACGGTCGCAGTGTGGCATGTTGCACCATCTTGTTGAAAATAAATGTCGTCCGCATCGATTTCATACACTTTAGGAAAAAAAATCGTTCAACATGTCACGATAACGGTCGCCATTGACAGTAACAGTATGGCCTTCGTCGTTTTTGAAAAAGTACGGGCTAATCATTCCACCGTACCATAAGCACCAAGCAGTCAGTATTCAGGATGTAATGGTGTTTCATGAACCACTCTCGGATTTGACTCACTTCAGTAACAACAATTCTGTATGTTCACATAACCATTGAGCCAAAAGTGAGCCTCATCTGAAAAGATGATTTTCCTATGAAATTCGGTGTCCGTTTCCATCATTTCAAGCGCCCAATCAGCAAATTCACGACGTAATCGATGGTCTGCTGGCTTGAGTTCTTGTGCCAACACAATCTTGTATGGATGTAGGCCAAGATCCATACGTAAAATTAGCCAGGTTGTCATTCTGGATAAGCCCAATTCACGTCGTGGAACGGAAACATTTTGATTTTCTTCGACACTGGCTGATATGGCGGCAATATTTTTTCACCTCCTTTGTCGTGTTGGTGGTCTACTATCGTGCAAAGAATATTCACTTTCCAGTTTTTAGATTATGCGACGTATAGCGAGCTCAGACGGTGCACCATGACGACCATATTTAGCACGAAATGCTCTTTGAGTAGAGAAAATACTTCTCGAATTTTGATAGAAAATTTGGACAGTTTCCAAACGTTGAGGTAACGTGAACTTGTTCATAATTAAATGGCAAACATTACTGAACACAAAACACAAATGTCAAATGTTAAACAACCAAGATGGCAGCTGTGAGTTATCAAAATCCTATCATCCCTATTGGGAAACACACTATATATATATATATATATATATATATATATATATATATAAATACTGACAGCCCATTTATTATTCACATTGAAATTGCAACGTTTTACTTTTTATGGTCATGATCATGATCATATGAAATTTGTAACAACAGATACCCGGCCATATATCTTTAGTAAAAGAATAAGCTTGGTTTAGATTTTGTTTTGATTTTCTTGGGTTTTATTTAGTTAAGAATCGTTAATAAAATAATATTCCCGCTTTATTCAACCAACAGCATTGGATTCACCGCGGTCCGCCCGAAATCGATTTACGGAACTCAACACTGCGCATTGTCTTACCTAAGCAAAGTAAAGTCATGTAATTTAAATATTCATAGTCATTCATTCACCAATTGTTTTTATATTCAGACTAGTGCTCCACTAGTGGCAGAAAACACATAGAGTTTTTAAATTAAATAATTTAAACTCTTCATAACAAGAAAAAATTGGAATTAATGAGAACAGAATAACATTTAGAACAGTGCCGAGTTCACGCTTTTATCCCGCATAGCAGGTTAGATAGAAAGTACCTAAAATACCTGCGTCAAGTCACTCCGAACTTCGCTTTCCACCGAATTCGAGACATTGTGTGATTAGTTGTGGAACTCAACGCCGCACTTTGTCTTACCAGAGCGAGCCAATATTAAGCAATATTGAACAATATTATATATTTATAAATTTTTTTTTTTGACAACATTTGTATTTTATTCGAAAAAACTGCATCATGACACAGATACGATATACATGGGTGAACCGGACATTTGTGATTTCTAATCCCGGTTAGGGTAAAATATTTATTTCCAGTACTGGTTCGACATGTTTAAATTGTCATGTTAGACTTAATATGAAGAACATAATATATTTATTTGGGTGAAAAAACACAATTAGTAGGTATTTTGCTTGTGAAAGTGGTTTTATGTATATTGATAATAATTTTTAAAGCATTTAAAAGCAGCATATAAGTGAATTCTCACAAAATATGTTTTTGTGTGATGTAAGGTACAGTTCTATGTTATTACGAATGAATATATTTAAAAAACCTGTCCTTTTTTTGAAATAATAATATAAATTCTCGTAATTCCTTGCGCTATGAGTATTTTTCTTTAAATCGGCCTTACTCTGACATTCTTTAAGTTTAATTATGTCTTAATAACCATAACTGCATGCTTTCCCATATATCACAGTCACTTAAACATTCAGCGAATACATTTTTATACAAAATCTTACTCAAATATGAACTATTGAACTCAATTAGCAATTTCAAAAACATTGTTAATAAGTATATGGCAACACGTTTTAATTTTCTTCATAAATTATAAATACTTAATATTTTATCCTCCAAGAATTTGTAAATGAGCTTCTAAGTACGTTAAATTTACATAAAACCACCGGTTTGTAGGCCTTTATGCCTGATAAGATTTAAGCTACTTGAACCAGATATGGGTACGTAACGTAGCTAATGTTTGCAACACACGCGATACGATTCGACCTTCTTCATTACATTTCTTGTCATAGAAACCATAATTATAAGTAAGAATTAATAATAGAGTAAAAAGTTGAAAACATATTTAATCACTGATTTCGAGTCACGCACTTGTGTTTTGTAATAGTAAATATATTTGTAGGTTGAAAGAACGAGCCGTGCTATGTAAGCTCGGCCATTGTTGCGTTGGACAAGATTGTTTTTTTTTTATTTATTAGTTTTTTTTTATGTTTTAATTCAGAAAGGTCTGTACGAATTTTGTAGTATCTGTACAGTTTTAAAAAAAAACCCTTGTTTACAAAGACAGGATCATAGACGTTTTAAAGAAAATATAGTATAACTATTCAAAAATAATTATATATGTCTGTTTATCTCTATCAAATCTACTAAAATATTAGTACATTTCTACACCTAGTTTAAAGCGGCATTAGTTTGCGGCTTTTCAATGGTTAACTAAATACGTGTAGATAAGCTTGGAGATTGCTGGTGAGGAAATTTTAAAGGGGCCCCATAAAGCTACAATTGGGCCACAAGTGACTGCTCTGAGCTTCTCTCTCTACACGGGTTTGCTCACTTTCTTTTTCATTGTAAAAATGAAAATGTCATTAAGGCATGCATTGCATGGAACAATCAAAATTGGGAATAAGTTTTAAAGACTTGTGCATTTTAAATATGTTTAATAATCAAAAATTATAACAAATATAGTCTAATACACAAATGGCACATACCATTTCTGTAATATTTCATATCTACGAGTATCTTTAATAAATGTGGTGAGTTTCAATAAGCGTTTTTGTTTGTCGGGTGTCACATTCAAAATTATGTAGCCTCGGTTTAATGGAGTATAAATTGCTGTGGAGCCGATATGGCTGTTTGCTTTCATTTTATGTCCAATATTACTTGATGGCTTTAATACGGAAACACTAAAATATGTATAATGTAATTATGAATTAATGATTTTTTGTTGTCTTTGCTGTTTTATTTTAGTATACATTTTTGTTAATGGATGGGTGATATTACACACTACATACTCCGTTTTCCGTCGTATTAGAAAAATTGCGTGTTGAGAGGCGGAACTCAACGCCGAGCTTTGTCTTACCAGAGCGAGAAACTGAAAATAAGTTAAATATAATCGTTCTCTCGAGTGGGAATCGAACCCACAACCGATCGCATTTACAGTCAGATACTATTCCGCTGCGTCGCGACCAGCTTTTTTAATGTCTCACCACTCATAATTGGAGGAGTTTTTCTGACCGAAAAAATTCACAGTAAAATCATTCACCAGATGTAGAGTCAACACTCTTCCTTGACTCCTTCTGTGTATGGAATCGAAAAAGAGCAGAGAAATAAAAATAACTTAAATATAATCATGAAAGTGTATGGGATCGATTCGATACCTATATATTAAAAAAAATATTCTAAGCCCTGGCCTAAAAGCACACAAAGTACACTTAAACCACAAAATAATAGAGAGTTTCAACACTACTACATTCTTTTAGACCTGCGTGAAAATGAATTAAATCTTGTTCTCGTGTTTACATACTGGTATGTACATACATACATAGTTCTAAACGGAAGTCGACGCACGTACATACGTCTAACACGTAGAGCACGTTCTACACTCCCAAATGACATTTTGCTCACACCAAAATATATATTTCGTTGTATTATATTTCTCTTTAAAGGCTCTTTTCTATCTTTAATGTATATGTAAAAATGTATGCCAATTTATTCTGTTTAGAAAGCTTCTTAACTTGACTCAGAGTGTATCCGCAGAAATGGATTTATTGAAAATTGAAAATTTATTTTACTATTTTTAAAGTGTTATTTCACATAAATGAATATTCAAAATGTTTTCTAATCCTAAGTGTGGATAGATTTTAATATAAATAGCGTTCTTTCATGCCAAACGATTATTTTTTAGAAATATCTTTGGGTAGTAGAAAATTAAAGAAATCTCTCTCCAGAGTTCCTAGTTACTGAAACTGTAACAAACGTATACAAATTACGGAGCAACGGTAGTAGAACGCAT